>VZRW01004302.1:859090-885614 GCA_013398125.1 Aegotheles bennettii | reverse complement strand
ATGTATGTATAAAAATCACAAAAACTCTCATTTTGGATATGAACCTTTGGTCCAGTGCAGCTCCATCCAGCTCAGACAATGGTACCCTGCTCATGGTGATGTTTCCTATTTCCCCAGGTGTGGGACCCAACAAGGAACAGGTTACATCAGCCCATAACTTAAAAAACCCATGGAGTGGGCTTTAACACTTACGGGTTGGTGAGCTTCCCTTTCTGCCTCTGCTGCCACCTCTGAAAAACCTCAGAGTCATTCGAGAAGCACAGATAGGATCAAACCTTATACTTGCGGGGAGTGGAAGAGCCCCAAAGTCTTGTCAGCTGGTCAAAATGGACACGCTCCTCAGGGTACCATGGGATTTAACCTGCCTGTGCACAGCTTCTCTGCAAATCCCCACCATTCACATGCAAAGGGAATTTGCTTGCAAAAGTCTGCTCCATGGCCAAGCGCATGCGATGATGAGCCTCGGTTTTCTGAGCCTGATTGGGATCAGGCTGAGCAGCCAGCTCTCACTGGAGCAGCTGGGGGAGTCTGGGATGTTTTTTCATGAGAACAGTAGGCATTGTGTTGAAAAAAAAAAATGAAGCCATGTCTCTGGACAACTTTTAGAGCCAGAATTCGTTTCTCTCACTGTTCTCCTAAAGCATCAACAATAGCCAACATTTTTGAGCACTAGAGACACATTGGCGAACTCACCCGAGCTCCAGGGCCTGTTTCTCATTTGTGTATTTACATAAATTTCCATATGGCATTGAAAAACAATAAATAGAGGTAGGGATGTGATTCTGTAATTTTCCATGGCTGTGAGATTTTTTTTTCCCGCCAGTGGCTGAGCAATCACTGCTCGATTCAGCACGAGGACCTAAGCCTGAGCTTTAAATTAAGCATGAGCTCAAGTGTCTGGGGCTGAGTGCTGAGCTGTCTGCACCCTCAGGGAAACAGCCCAGGATGATGGCAAGAGCGCAGGCATTTTTTAACAGCTGGATACATCCTCTTACGGATCCTACAGGGATAGGAACCTTGGAAACAGGCTGGGATGGAGAGAGAAACTGCTTAGAGGAATAGGCTGGACCACGGTGCAGAAGCTAATAGGTGTCCTGTAGAAATGCAGTCCGTGCCTGGGCGCTGGACGTGCAGGGTAAGAAGGATGCAGCCCTGCCTGGGTCTGGCAGGGAGCACACCCCTCTGCATACACAGGCACCCAACACACACATCAAGCTGGTCCCTGGGCCGTCCTCATCCCTCAGCCTGTTTTTATTGCCAGGGGTGCTTGATGGGAAACCTGCAGTGTCTCAAGCCCACCTTCCAGATTGGGAAACAGGTTGGTCCTCAACCTCCCCCAGGCAGGGATGCAGAAAAAGGAAAGGCAACAGGAAGCCTTCTGGATGTGAAGAGGAAAGAAAGATGCAGTAAGCATCCTGAAATCTATTATTAAAAAAAAAATAAGTTAAAATCCAGGGAGACAAACAGAAATTCCACCCAACCCAGGCACTATCAAAGCAGCAATTTCAGTTTAAATACCTTTTCTAAGTGCAATTAAACTGAGCAGGCTGCTTGAACTTTCCCCATAGCAGGATCCCGGTGGGTTTAAGGCTTTCTGAACTCGCTGGTGCCCAAATTTCTCCCCCTCTCCTGCACAGAGCTAGAGGGGAGACTGACTCATTTGGTTAAAAATAAAAACACCGCTATCTAAACTTTAATGGCTTTGTTTCTCATTGCTGCAGGCAGTGGTTCATATGCATTCCAAACAGCACTTTGACTGCAAATGTACCGTTTTGGAAGCTATTCCACCTGAAAAACAATATCTTTCATCTCTCTGCCTTGAGCTGTTGGTGGCTGGGAGCTCGCTCCTGGACACTGGGGAGGTGTGGGGTGGAAAAGGGACAAGTTGGCTCTCCCGCAAGGATGGCCCCTGCTGCCTCTGCCCTCTCTGGAGACCCTGATGGCAGCGTGCAGATGGGCTGGGGATGAAGACCCATGTGCTGATGAGCTGGGAGTGCTGTGAGTAGGGCTTCAACCTGTGCTAGAAGAGAAAGTATTGGAAATGTTAGGGTGGGAGTGTGCCAATGTACATGTCCTGTTGGACCTTCCTTGCCCAGGGATCATAGAAACATCAAATCATTTTGGTTGGAAAAGACCTTCAAGATCATCAAGTCCAACCGTTAACCTTACATTGCCAAGTCGACCTCTAAATCAATGGCAAATAAGAGAGGAAAGCTGGAGATGGGGGTTGCTCTGCTAACCAGCACACATGTGCTGCACCAGCACCAGATGCATGCCCTGGCAGCCCTTGTTGAAGCCTCTTCCATGACATCTTCATTGCTATCGTCACTTTTGTCAGGACAGAGGTGTTAGGCCACGTATGCTGTCACCTCCCAAATGCTGCAGCTTGAGCCAGAGAAGGTTGCAAATGCACACCTGGACACAGCTGTGCCAACCTACCTGCTCACAAATGCAGATCTATTCCCCTTGCCCGCACAAATCCCACACAGAGCATGGCTTTGTCTGCAGGGAAAGGTCTGCGATGGGCAGTTGGTGTGACTGTCATCACTCCAGCTCTGTGCTTTGAAAAGCAGCATGGTTCTGTTGGTGGCCCCACTTCTGAAGTTGAGTTGCTTGATTTGTTGGAGTCTTTTTGTCTAAGCAGTGAGTGACAGTTCCCTGTATTGCTCCTGCTCCCGTGGAAATGAGGGATGAGCCTCTCTCCATTTTTTACATCGTGGGGATCTGGTTTAAAAGGGACAGACAAAGGAATCTGAGTTGGGGGTCACAAAGGGATGGTCAAATAACCAGTCCTCCGAGGGGGTTGCGTATTCATCTCATGCCTATAATGACTTTGTGGTGTTACCCTAGCAACTAAAGCTCAGAGATGATGCAATCAAATTTGGGAACGATGTGATTAGAAATGACAGGCAAGGGGAAACAAAGGGAAGCAAAGTTGCTGTGGCAGCTGGGATGCAGCGCTCAGCGCGCAGTGCCTGTATCAGGGCTGCGAGACATTCTTCCGAGCAATTACACTAAATATCATATTCTATTTGCCAGCTAATTACAGAATATCATTCGGTGCCTGCTGTCCAGCCCGTCCCTGCTCTCCCCACTTTGGTGAGGCCTGGGGAATGGTACTCTCATTAACCCAGCTGTGTTTGATTTGCTCTTACATTTTCACTCGGCACCTGCCCAGCACAAACTACTGTTTGCTTATCCCCCACCTCTCTGCACATTCCCTTCCTCACACCACAGCCCCCTTCACCCAGGGACCTGCTGCTCTCCCTTGGCAGTTTTGCATCCCTGTCTGCAAGGATCAGTGTTGATGAGCATCTTAAAGGGGAGTGCTTTGCTCTGTGCTGCAAGTGTTAAGCCCACGTACAACAGCCCCAGTTGTTCTCTGCACCACCTGAGGTCTAATAACACCATCACATAAAGCTTAAACATCATTTAGGCCTGCAGCACTTGAGCACAGCTGGCCAGATGTTCTGCTGGCTTCACACACCCACATGATTTCATGCAGGGTGCATTGCTAAGCAGCTCCATGCAGAGTGTGAGGGACACTCTGCCCACCCACCGAGAGACACCCAGTTTGCTGTCACCCCCCTTGTTTGGAGGGGATGGGGGGGGCAGAGATGCCAGATGTCCACGAGCTCTGTCACACCCACACTTGGGCTTGGCTTGTTTACCTGCCATGGGGAGGCACTCAGGGCTCTGCCCCTCTGCTCCTGGAAATAATTGCCCTAGAAAGGAGAGAAAAACAGGTGGAAATATAGGGAATAGGGACTTGCACTGTAAATATTACTGATGATTCATCATCCCTTTTTCTCCGAATTTCACGTTTCTTAACTATTATCCCTCTCACTGGAAGCCCTGGCTGTTCCTTTGACAGGTTTATGTGGCCCAGCAGGCACTTTTCATTCATTTTCACTGTAAAAACAACAGGCTCAGTTCTCTATTGCTCGGTACCTGGAGGTGTCATTAGGCAGTGCTGAGGATGAGGAGGGGGAATGGGAAAGATGAGGAGAGGGAATGGGAAGAAAGAAGAATCACTGTTGCTCTAATGTGACACCTCTTTACCACATCCATGTTGTCCCTGGCCATCACACCTATCTGACAGCAACTGAGAGTCACCTCAAGGATGCGGAAACCAAATGTTTCCAAAGAAGTGCTGAGAAGGACACAAAACTGATACCATTTCTCTCCCAGACCGTCCAGCCTTATCTCCACTGCCAGAAAAAGAAAGGGGGATAAAATCCAGGAGGTGCCAGAGGGACCAGTGGGGGTGGCAGCCAAGATTTGGGCTTCAGGTCCTATCTCAGGGACATCTCTTCAGTCCCACACCTGCACCCTCCTTATTATCCCCAAGCAGGTGACCAGCCCAGCTCTCTTGGGCTGATGCTGTGGGTACCACTTCCATGCTGCACATCAGTGGGGAACTGCAGCACCCCCCCTTCTGCCACTCTTGAAAAGCAGCTCTTCAATCCCAAACTCCTTCCCCGCCAGCCCTCTCCTGCTACTCCCCATCTTGCATCCAAGAGCAAGTTGTTTGCAATGACTGGGTCTGGGATGCAATGAGCCCCAGCAGGCGACTGTGGAGCACCGTGGGCCTGCAAAATTCAGACAGATCAAACCACTATAGGATGCCAGAGAGGGAGAACAGCTGAGGAGGCAGCAAATGGAAACGGGGGAGCTGCTATTGCCAGATGGGACACGGGGAGCCGAACTTAATTTGAATTGCTCGCAGGCTTAGCAGCCAGGCAGAAAGAAATCATCGCAAATCCATCTAATGCAAACTAATGCTGGTCATTAGAAAGGAGGCTGGAGCAGCTCTGCCTGCATCGGGGAAAAGACATTAGGAAGAAAGTTTCTGAGCAGGTTTCTGAGCCAAAATAGATCATCTCTGAACAATTTACTCTTCGTTTATTCCTGTTCTCCAACCTTTGGGGAAGGGAGGATTGGTATTTTTTTTTCCCCCCAAAGAAAAAGTACCCCAGGATGATCTCACTTGTACTGTGGCCAGCTTTTCAGTAACGTTGGGAAGAAGACAATGCTTGTGGCTGTCAGCAAAAAGCCCAGTCACTCAACATCACTTAAAAGCAGAGTAGCCCTTCCCTCCGTGTATGCATCAAGGACAATATCTGTAATTGGGTTTATGCAATCCTGGAATGGAAAACAGAACAGCCCTGTCCGTGACTGGTTCTGACCACAGCCCCACTCCCCTTAGACACGGCTGCCACAGCGGTGATTTAACAAGAACAAAATGCTTTTTGATGATCATTTGTAAAAAATAAACAAATCAATAATTCCCTCTCAGCTGCAGACCTCGGATGAGTTCTCCTAACCCTCCTGGCTGCTAATGGAAGGCAGCAGCACGGCTGAAGGGACACCATGCCATTAAAAAGTTATCTTTCAGAAATAACCTGTCTTCCCCCAAAACAGCCCCTTATTATTCAAAATGTCTTCAGCATCAAGGCTGTTTCCAAACATTTTTCCACATTTGCTGTCTCGTGCTTCATGTCACTACACAGGACAATTTCTTAGCACTTAGGATTGGGAATCAGTCTTCATGTAACTTGTCTTGCCAAAGACTGACAAGGGAAAGAAACTGAGCCGTAGGAAATGGCCAGTTCCCAGCCTAACCCCTACTCATGGTGGGGTCAGGAATGGCTGGGAAGGCTGGACACCCACCCTGCAGTCTGGTATCATAAGGTGGTTGGGAGTTTTGAAGGGAAAAATATTAAAATCACTGGAAAATACTGATGGAATTTTGCAAAGCTTTTGCCAAAACACAGATTATCCTTTGATGGAAGCTGCCAAATTCCTTCAGCAGTCACCTGCAGGGCCTCCAGCCTCCAGACACAACTTCACAGAGTGACTCATCCCCAATTCAGATATTTTAAGCCCTCCTGTGGGTCCCAGGGGACAGCAGCCCCAGCTCAAGGGCACTCCAGTCAACTCACACACAGAGCACCTGCTTTTGAGAAAGAAAAACAAAAATTGAAAGTCTTTTCTGGCTGAAATTACTCAGCATGAATTTTTCACTTTCGGGAATCAGGATGAAAACTTTCTGTAAGTCTCAAAGTACCAACCCACTGTAGGAGCCTGCGAGTGACACACGAAGAGCATCTCTTCCCTCCTCACACTTCAGCTGTGCAGGTCTAATGAAGCCAGACAATGCCTTGTTACAGGAGCTGAACTGAAGTGGCTTAGGGAAATGACCTCTTGTTTTGAGGTCTCTTCATGGGAAGAAGGGCTCAGAGGAAAGAGGCTACAAGATGGGAGGTCTTAGGAGAAAGAGTCTTTGGGAAGAGTCTGTAATTCCCCTCGGGACTGTTAGAAAATCACCCCCTGCTGTTGCTTGCTGCAGGCTTTAGAACAAGACTTCAATAAACTCTGTTAATTTTCCATAAAACCCCATCAACTGCTTTTGCATTAAATCCTATAGCACTTTCACAGACGGCTCCAGGGGATGATAACCTGGACTTGTGCCAAGAGAAGAAACTCAGCAAGTGAGACTTTCCACTAGAGCTGGCTCATAGGCTGTCAGGCTGGACAAGACCACCTCTTCCCCTGCCCAGCCCCTCCTATATTCTGAGCCAAAGACATCCATCTGTTTTCTCTGTCAGGGCTTACATGATATCCCACCAGCTTTGCACAGCTCTATTTGACCAGTATGGAGAGGTCTTGCCTTAAACTGGGTGAGCATGTCTTCACTGCCAACTGAGCAGTCAGGATACTCTCGCCCACCCACCTCCCAGGGAAAAAGGAATCTGTGTGATGCTGACAGACCTTCCTTTCCCATGTCAAACCCCAACAAGTTCATGGAGCAGCAGGCATTCAGCAGTTGGTGTCAGCCTGGCATTGACTCTGGAGCCAAGAGCAAGCAGTCAGCCAGAGGAGGGTGACCATGGAGAAGTCTAAGTCTGCTCAGTACCATTAGTCCAGCATGGGTCTGCACTGCAGGACATGGGGAGGACCACAGCTGTTAGAGACCCATCTGAGCTAGTGTTAAACCATCCAGCTTGGGCAGTGGTGCAGCTGGAGCAGGAGGAGTTTCAGCAGGGGCTGCGGAAGCCAGACAGGAACACCCTGAGGAAGGCGACCAACCTTTGCTGAGGACTGAAGTGCCCTTATGCCCTGCTTGCACTCCCCACGCTAAAAAATACAAAATCCTTGTGACATTGGGATACAGACAGAGTCACTGCCCAGAACGGGTGAGGTTCTGAAGCTGTCACCTTGCCATGGCTCCAGGATTTTGTACCCTGTGGAGGTGTGGCTAATTGTGAAGCTGTATTTTCATTTAATGCCTTTGCTATATTTTAAAGGCAACCAAATCTATCTCTAGGTGTTTTGGTTTTTCTTCCTTCATCTGCACTTGTTTCTATCCTCTCTCTCACCATCTTTAGCCTGCCTTATAATAATTTTCAAATTAAAGGAATGGGAGGTAGCAGAAACATCATCTTTTGCTGCTTTTCAGTACAAAATGTCACGAGTCCACTTCAAGCAGCATGTTAGCAAATCCTGACCTGCACACCAGGAGACCCTGTCCAGGTTCTTGGTGGGGAAGGAGTTAATATGTTTGCCTTGCACAAGGGAGATTGAAGGCAGGCTGGGCTCAGCTGGAGAGAACCACTTTATCAGGAGAGGTTATGAGAAAAAGAAACTCTTAAAAGACTCTCTAGCAGAGTGTAGAGCTGGTGAGGAGTTGTGTTGTTTGGACTTGTTGTGAAAGCCTCTGTTGATCTTTTAGGGGCAGATTTCAGTGCTTGGTGTTCACCCTTACAGCGGGGTTTTGAAGGCAGTGGCAGGCAGGGGCAGTGACAGAGAAGGGACTTTGCATCCATGCAAAACTTTTGATGTCTTCTGAGAGGAAACAGCTGAAAACCACAGTGTTCTTCAACAATATTCCCAAATTAGAAATGATTTTTTCTTTTTAACTATTTGATAAAATGTAAAGATTTTTTCAAAGAGTTAATTAAATGCTTGTGTTTCGGGTCTATCTGCAGGTTTAATTACAAATCAGCAAAAAAAGGAAACATCTGGGATCGTGTAAATACTGTTTAACTTTTATTTCTTAAGCTTTTCCTTTCCTTCTGGCGTGAGATGTGTGGGCAGTAGTTCTGCTAAGCACAAGCTTTTTCTTTTTTGATTTAGCAAGATTAAAAGTTTAAATATAGGTTAAAAAAATAAATCACTTACTGGACTTGAGGAAAAGAGTCAGATTGAGTGAGATCAAGGCTGCAGGCAGAGCGCAGACCGGATTACCAATACATCCAGGTGGGAAACCCCATCTCTTCATGGAGAACCCCAACACAGGTTGCTATTGCCCACTCCATGAACTTTCTGCCAGGAAACCCACAATCCTACCTGCAAGGTCTCTGAGAGTCTCCTTGCCCATGGTGTCTCCCTGCAGCTTCTATTTAGTCACCCCAAAATCATCCTGTCGTATCTTTTGTCGCATAACACGGTGGTCCCAGCACTTGAAGGCTGTCACTTATCACATTCAAACCTCACCTTCCACGTGTAGGATCAGACTGGTTTTAATTGGTTTTAATTTCGTGACTTTGTGACTGTTTTGAGATCACTCTTCACCTCCCCCCTCCTCCTTTTTCCAGACATGCCGAAAAATAATAAAAAAAATAAATTAAAAAAAAATAGAGGAGCTTAAACATATTTTGTGGTTAAACCACTCTTTTTTTTTTTCATGTCGGCTGCTTCCCACTGGGCTGAAAAGCAATAAAAAGTCAGGAAGAAGTATGGGCTCCCCTCTCAGCTTTGTCACATGGATGAATAGCACAGTAAAAAGCGCTGAATGCTATCGGTTAAAACGAACTCGCTGCTCTTGCAAGTACATTTTGCAATGCTCTGATGCAAAGGGGTGGGGGATCGGGTGCTGAAAAACCTCTCCCAGAGATGGATCTTTTGTCGGGCTAAAGATTTTTGCATTAAAAAGAAATTCTGCTTATAATCACTCTACCCACAGCAACATTTCCAGTCCTCCCTCCCTCTGCCCTCACCCCCCTCACTTTTCTGTAGCACTGAAATAAATCTCAAGGTAATGTAACTTGCAGCAAGGCTATCTTTGAGCATCTTGGAGGCTCTGTCAATAAGAGGCCAGGCAAGTAGCAGTGGAGTGCAAAGATCATCCTATTATCTCACTTTGCAGTCCTTCCTGGGCATTTCTCTCCCCTGTGTTCTTCATCAGGTCCCTGATCATGCTGATAAGGGTGGGAAAAAAATTGTGGGGGGAAATGGCAAAACTAGATGACAAAACCTTGTACTATTTCACATTTTCATCTGGCCTGGAATGTTAATATAGAATTGCTGATAAAACTAGACGAGCAATTGCTGGAGAATTTCCCCTTAAGATACTCCGATACTTGGAAATCACTTCTTACTTGCATTTTGATCTCCTATTGTCAAGCAAGCTAAAAGCAGTTCACTTCAGGAGAAAGCAGGTTCCATTGTGTAAGATCCCTTTCCAGCAGTGAAAGCCAGGCTGGAGTTTTCAATAAAATGGGTTTTTCTTTTTTCTCTCACTTTCTCTCCCTATCCCCCTCTCTTTATTTATTTATTTTTTTTATTAGAGTGAAGCCAACTTCTCAAAAACCAAACCTTTCCAGAGAACATCTCCATCCTGATAAGATGGTTTATCCTGGCCAAGAGGGATAAATGGTTAAACCTTCTTACAAGGGGAAAGAGACCTCAGAAGGTTTTTAGATTATCCAGGACTATCAAGCTCCTGATGCTCAAACCACCCTGATGACACGCATGCTGTAAAGCCAAGTCTCTGTCAGGTCGATCAAGAGCAGAGATTTGAATCTTGGTCCCTCAAATTCCCCCAGAGACCTCAACAACTGAGTGCTCTGGTGAGGACAAGCTTGTCAGTGATCTCAGATTCAGAATGGGAAGACACTGAAATTTTAACAAGCTTTAGAGATTAGAGAAGCCATTTTTTGCCAAAACCTACCCAGATCTTCTCCTTTCTTTTGTCCTTTTTTTCATTTCTTAGAGTTGAAGCTTACATTACCAGCTGTTTTTAAGACAAAAAGAGTCTCAGACAAGCTAAAAACATTTGTTTTTCAGACACACCACCAGAGCTGTGGAGAGGGTCTGGCTACAGACACACTCCTACCTACACAAAGGCTTTAACTTGGGCAGTTACAGCCAGCCTCAACCTACAGTAGAAGCAGAGAGCAGTGTGTCCCATGGAGACAATAAGTGGGTCTCAGTGAAGAAGAATTTGACTTTTTTCCTTCCCAGTTTTTCTCCCGTGTCTAAACACAGATTTTCATAGATGTGCTTTCACTGGTGGGACATTCGGGGTTAGATTTTGCATTTTTTTGCTGATACTCCATTCTGGTTGGGTTTGGTTATGCTTCACTGGGGAAATGTTGAGGAAAAATAAAAGAATGGAGTTTTATCCCTTGGTATCCTCATAGGATATTTCTGTGCCCATCCCATTCCACATGTCATTACACTGGATATCCAGAAAGAGTATTGGGGTTTTCTAGGTGGACTGGGACTTTCTAAATAGAAAGGCACATCACTGTAACCTGGCACTGGGTGCTGTAGAAGACAGCTGGTACAGGACGAGGTGAAAGGAGCTGACCATCTCCTTGCCCTGGAAGAGGAGACACCAAAGAGAAGGGATGTAGTGGGGGCCTCAGCCAATGCTGAAAGAAATACTGCATGGACCAAAGGGACCTCTGAAGGGTCGAAGCCCTGCTCAAATCAGGTCTAACTTGGGTCCAGCTGCTCAGGGCTGGACCAATTGAGCTGTGAACACATCCAGGGTTGGAACTTCATCCAAGCTCTATTCAACCACCCTTGTAGTGAAAGTCTTTCCTCAAATCTGGTCAAAATTTCCCTTGTTGTTCCTTGTGACTGATGCCATCCATCCTTTTGTGCAAGAAGAGTCTGGCTCTGATTACACTGAAATTTGGGCAGGAGGAAGGGTCCGACTTGTGGAACTCAGTGCTACAAAACAACCATGGAGGACAAGGGCTTTGGAGGATTCAGAGAGTGATAGACAGATAATGGACATCCATAGATAAGCGGATAAAATGCTTACAAGGGATATAATCCCTTCTGTTCCTGGTGATAAGCCAGCTGTTGACTGAAGGAAAACCCTTCTGGGAAGATTATTCCAAACTTGGTGAATTTAAGCCGTGGATACTTGCAGAACTGGTTTCGGCAATTTGAAAGCCATTAGTGGTTATCTCTGGAAATACCAGAAGATTGGAAAAGGACAAAAAAATGCTTAACTTTTAAAAAGCATAGGGAATGTGGGCAGAAGTGGGGAACTATAGACCCACCAGTTTAACTTCAGTCCATGAAAAATCCTGATAGAAAGATATGAATACACTTTATACAGGTATTTGGGAAGAGTTTCAGTGACCATGGGTTTGTCAAGGACATTCTTCTTCAAATACCTCTGTGACAAACTGGAGAAATTGACTGAAAAAATAAGAGGTTGAGATTCAACTGGGGCAGCCAGAAAGTAATATGCCTTGGGATGATGGACTGCACAGGTGAGCTAGGCTTCAGTTCAGCAGAAAAAGGTCTAAGGTTTATTTTGTTCCGCTAAGGGAGCATGAGTCAGTGATATCAAGCTGGTACAAAAATGGCAAACAACATCCCAGGTTGAATAAGAAGGCAGATGATGCAGGATACATGCATTGATCCCAGGGACTGGTGGTGCCACAGCGGAGCTCCATGGCCAGAGGGGTCATCATGTGGGAAGGAAGAGGTGGGAGACTGGGACATAGATCAGGGGGAAGCAACAGGAATGATGAGAGCTGGAAGAAATTATTCCCAAGGAAAAGAAGTAGTCTAGAAAAGAAGGAAAGTGGAACAGCAGCTTGGGTATTGCAAGGCTTGCCTGTAGAGCCAGTTTTGGAGGGAGAAGTTCATGGCAATTTCTTTGATGCCTGGGTCTTGGATTGGACTGAGCTTTAGCCGAAGTCAGTGCCTGGGGAGGGCGGCTCATAGAAGATCTGGGAGAAGAAATTGCCAGACTTATCTGAGGATTGCTGAATCAGTGTAAATAAAGCTTAGGATATACCCAGGCTCTTCATCACTGGAAACTGCCCTGTGTGGTCTTCAGCATCTGCTGTTGCACTGCAACAGGATAGCAGGCAGGCTGGGAAAATGATTAATTTAAGGGTTTTTCTTTTGTTAAATGGCTCCTGCTGCCTGTGCAGGTCTGATACGTGGAGAGGGGGAGTGACAGAATCATGGTGACCTGGGAGGTGGCACAGTGGTAGTTTGCTGGAGTAGGATAACTGGGTCCTTACCCTTGTCAGCATCCTGGCTGCTGCTGAGTGACACTGAATGGGGAGGTTTGAGCAGAGAAGAAAGAACCCTTGCTCTTGGGTTCGTCTGCTGCTTTTGGGGGTCTTGGTTTTTGCTTTTAAGGAAAGAGATCCTCCAGCACCACTCACGATTGCCCCATCTCCCAGGTTTTCTGGGTCAGGAAGGTCAGAAGAAGCACAAGAGAAGGCATTCAACAGTCTGCCAACAAGCCCAAAAGCAACATCTCCACCAGAGAGCGTCAGAGAGCAGGGAAAGTCCTGTTGGACCACCCCAAATGTACCCCCAAGGCCTGGACAGGAAACCTTCGGTTGCAAACAGTCTGCATAGAGCTGATCCATGCTGGAGACCCTCTTTGATGAGTGCTGGGGGGAAATAACTTTTTTTTCCCTTTGCAGAATCACTGTCTGATAGAGAAATAGGAGCATATATTAGCTACTGAGACATGGGCAGAAGCCAAGGAGAGGAGCAGAGAGAGGGCCCAATCTTCCCCTGCTCCTCAGCAGGAGCAGTGCCAGACAGCCCCATGCTGCTTCCAAGAGCCAGGCAGCAGAAAATGATTCATGTCAAGCGAACACAAAATGGTGTGCACACAGTCAGCTTTCTATTGTCTGTGTCCTCAGACAGCTGCCAAGCCCCAGTGCCTTGGCCAAGGCAAGGGCAAGGAGCCCAACTTGGTTGACATCTGCTCTACTCAAGCTACAGCAGATAAGGAGGCTGTAGGGCAACGTGCTGTTCTTCCTTCCCATCCATGGTTGTGCTGGAGATGTCAACAAGCTCCTCCATCCATCTCAATAAGCTCTGGCCTCCTGGTGGCAATCGTCTCCGGTCATCTGGCAGATTTCTCCTTTTAAATCTTGACCCCAGCTGTCTGCACTCCACCACAAAATCCACCATGGGTGTTTGTAATCAGCTTTACAGTGGTGTGAAATGCAGAAAGGAAAGGCTTTATGGCTTTTGGAGACCTTCTCTCATGCCACTGGGCTAGGAAGCTTGATCTCACCTGGGAGTTCAGTGGAAACCAGGAGAAACCTCTGGCAAGATTCAGAGTCCCTGTAAAAGAAAGGGAGATGAGCTTGGGGGTTTCTACATTAATTAAGAGGATAATATCCATACTGATGAAAAAAATGGCTCATGGCACTGTTAATGTATGCTATCCTAACATATGCTAAGTCATCAAAAACATGCCAGTTTAAAAATATCCAGCATGCTTGGAATGAATATTAGCCTATGTTATATACACTCCTTACCAAAGACGACTTTGAGTCTCATTTAAAGAAATCCAGGAAAGATTCTGCTTTCTGTCACCCAAGGGCAAGCCTCAGTATCAAAAGAGATAACATCCATGGCTATAAAACACTCTGTATATTTATCCAGGCTCTATAGGCCATTTTTATAACTTCAGTCTCGGTTTACTTTTCAATACTCTTATCTTTTTTTGCCATGTTTTGGAAAATATATAGGGATTGCCTACTGGAACATGCAGCTTTGTGCAAAATATTTAATTGAAGCCCTTAATTGCAAGCTGTAAGTGCAGTCCTAGTGACAGATTGTAAAAGCCAGAAACCATTTGGTCAACAAACAGCTACCGGGAGTGTTTCAGCAAAGAATAATAAAAAAAAAAACAATCCCAAAAATGTATAGGACAGTATTTTAACACAGACATGAGTTTTATTGCAAGAAAATAAACCTTTCAGAAAATTTAGGAAAAAGAGGAATGTGGGAATGTGTTATCAGATCCATACGGCTTTTGATAAAAATCAGGCTTCTTTTTATGTGGGAAAAAAAAATCTACTTTAAATCAGGCAAAAGGAGTGATATATTATTCTTACTGAAAGTAATTTTGTCTATAAACACTTTCAAGACTTCAAACAAAAACAAACGGAGGACTGGAAAACAGTCTGTGGAAGATGTTAGTTACTCCTGTTCAACTCGTGTTTCCTCTTGTTGCTGTAAAGCTTGGTTGATTCCTTAAATGTCTGAAATGACAAGCTTCTCCCAAGATGTG
This sequence comes from Aegotheles bennettii, assembly GCA_013398125.1. Classification (NCBI taxonomy): domain Eukaryota; kingdom Metazoa; phylum Chordata; class Aves; order Caprimulgiformes; family Aegothelidae; genus Aegotheles; species Aegotheles bennettii. Next base: position 871,306 of record VZRW01004302.1, on the reverse strand, counting down.
CACTTGCAAATATTGTGCATCTGTGTGCAGACTCTCACAAAATAACCTCGCCGCTGCATTTGCTACATGACTGGTGAGATGTTTTATGTGCAACACAGCAAGGTCAGATGATGCTGCAGTTGGTTACTACTACAGCAGTAGCTGGAGCATGGGGTATTTATATTAATTGAGGAATAAATTACCTGTCAAGAGGCATCTCGCTAAACATTGTTAAGAAAAAAGGACAATAACTTCTTTAATGACTGCTCAAGTTTAAAGGCAGTCTTTAAGAATTAATTCAATTAAGAAGACTCTTTTGAGAGCTGGAAGACTTTTATATGTGAAAGTAAGGTTGTTTGGACTTATTTGAAACAGAATTTCAGTTACTATTAAACCCTGGCGAAACTAAAAGTATGACTCAGAAAATTGACCGAATAAAGGAAAAACTCTTAAGATGCTTTGAGAATTCCCCACAACAAGAACAAAGGCAATTAGAAGTGTACTGCATAGGCATTCAGCAGATTACATATTCATGAGCTGAAGACATTACCAGGTCCTTCCCCCAACGCCCACGAAGCCATGACAGCAGTCAATTTTAGATTGAATGTCAATTACCCTTTCCACAAAAAACTCTGAACTGAGCTGAAAGCCAGGTATTTGTCCCATCCTTTGCTCCGGGGACCTCACAGGCTTGGTGAGCAAGCAAGACAATTTAGCAGAGTGAAGCACAAGAAGGGGCAGCCACAGCGGGGTCTCTGCCAGACCGTGTTTTCACGGAGGAGATGAAGCCATAAAATACCACCACAAAATTTTATTTGCATTTTGGAGCTGATTTAAAGGGACATCAAAATGGTCTTATAATTCTCAATATTGAGAGCCTCCCCAGTAAGCACCAAATGGGTTAGAAATGTTTTCTTGCAATTGAGAGATTGGCTAAATTTGTGTCATGGGGCAGGATAGTGTGGTTTTATTCAGCTGTAAGAAGGTTGATATTCTTTGATATGCCTTTCTTAAGGCGGATCTTGCTAGGGTCTCCTTTGAATAAGGGACTTAAATATTTGCACTGGCTTCACAGGGTTTACTTAAGATTATTCCTGTTTCTTATTAGTAGCTTTTTAGATTATCCCTGATNCCCCCATATGTATAGACAAGTCATGTCTGCACCTTGTTTTTTATCTACCATTAAAACAAGATTACAATTAATTTTTGGAAAAAGACACTTAGATCCTCTCCAAGGGTAAATCTACTTTTGCCATATATAATCTCTGTTACGAAGTCTCCTCAGACAAAAGTACAGAGAGACTGTAACTAGAATAATCATCATTTATTGCTTATGATCTCCATTGGTTCGGGGTTTGCTTTTGCTTTCTTTGGCAATAAAATAACCATAAACCATTCACAACAATTGTGGTATTTGTTCTTTATTGGGGCAACTTTTGAGGATGGGGCGAATAGTGGCATCAGATCTTTAAACTGCCATGAAAGGCAATTTTAAAGATAAGCCCTCCTCGTGCATCCTGCTTTTAGCTTTCAGCCATTGCTGAGGCAAAGCCTCTGGTCCCAGCCAGCCTGAAAGGTCCCTTCCTCCTGCACCTGGGAGAAGGGGAGATTCATGACCTACAGCTTAAAGAAACTTTCCCTGATGTTGGGGTGAGTGCCAAGGAATAGGACTGGTTGTGGTGTTGGTGGGACACCTGAATTCAGAGGACAATGCTGTCCAGAGCCCCGGCACTGTGTGAAGACACAGCGGACAATTTCAAAGCCTGGCTGTGCCCCGTGGATGTTCCCAGTCCTTGGGAACAATTCATCTCTTTTTTCACTGGAGGCTGAATTATGGATATCATCTGCCAAAGAGATGCATGTGTGCCCTCTCCTATGGTGTCAGAGAGCTAATGAGCTCTAATGGCCTGATCAGCCCCACCTGCCCCAGCCACCAGCTCTATTTAAGCCCAGGTCCAGCACTCAGGCATCTCTGGGCTTCTCATATCTGTGCTGTTATTCTGTCTCCTGCCCTACCAATGGCTCTCCTGGATGGCTGCAGGACCTGTCTCCTCCCTGCAACCCCCCCAGTGCCATGGGTTCTCAGCAGCTGGCCCCACCACTCTGCTCAGGTATGGTGGGATGGGCTGGGGGCCGCAACAACCCTTTGGCTGCTGGCCCAGGAGAAGCACCAGCCATGATGGCACTGGGCTGTGGGGCCAGAAGTGCCACCTGCCTCGCTGGTCACTGAGCAGAGCACCTGGGAGGGCTGGGGTGGGCAAGAGGAAGTCAGTAGCACTGCAGGACCTGAGGTGGGGCTGCCAGGACAGGGACCCCCGGTAGGACCTTCCTTGCAGGAAGCTGAGCCCTCCAGACCACCTCTTCATGGACAGCCTTTCTCCACAGAGGAATGTGTCACCTCCAGAAGCACAAGAAGGTTTATCCCAGTGCCATGAGCCCTCACTGCCAATCAGCTACCTGACCTTTTGGCCACAAGACCCACCAGGAGACACCAGCTCGCCTTGCTTGGAGGTGCACGGGGCAGGAGAGCAGTTTCCCAACAGGCTGACCTGTGACAACAGCTGTGAAAGGTGACTGCTGTGTGTTTTGGTTTTTTACATGTGTACTTGAAGAGGTTTAGAGGAGAAAATCATTATCTGTAAACCTTGTGTTTACAGCTGCTGCAAGACCCTGCTTCTACTTCACTGCCTTCCTCTCCCCTCGTGCTCCCTTTGCTCATCTGCACCTCAGATGTTCCTCCTGGAGCTGCTGACAGAGCTGATCACTACAGAAAGCTGCTGCTCTGGCACCACAGGGCCTCTGCCCCTGCATCCACCGAGGAGGACAGTGTGTACCCTGGCCAAGTGAGCCACAGCATCTCCCTCCAGCTCCCAGCCAGTGCAGGACAAGGTAGGAAGACTCTGCAGCTCCCTGCTCTGTGCTGTTTGCACTGCTGTGCTGCAAAGGGCATGCAAACATTCCCTTTGGTATCCTGGGCATTACTGGTGACCGAGCACATGGGGGTACTGGGGCAGTTTACTTTGTACTCCTAGATTACACCTAGCACTAGTGGGGTAAACAGTGGGTGGATTGCGCAGATCCCAGCTCCCAGCTTGTGTATCTGATCATATTGCTGTAAAATGCCAACAGAGGGCATCCGCTGCCAGACACAGCCTGCAAATTCCTGCTGCAGCCCCTGTGCTTGGCTCTAGATAAAGAGCAGCTCAGGTTTTTTAACCCTCTCCCACTTAGGCTCAGGTTAAGCTTTGTTGGAGGTTTTAAGCAGATAGGATTTTTCAGTGGGTGTTTTCTTTCCTTTGCAGAAAAGAAGGGGTGTGTGTGTGTGGAAGACATAATCCACGGCTGCAATCTCTTGGTTGAAGCAGGACTTTTTTAATTGGTGTCTAAGGGCTCCACACAGCCTGGCAGAGCAGGTTCAAAGTGAAGGTGGATGCTCTGTTCTTCTGTGCAGCTATAAACAAAATCAGAAGCACTGCTGGTGTTGGGGGAGAGCAGGAGATTTCATGACAAATGTCCTGGCTTTGGTGGATTTAAATAGTTTTATTTATAGGTGTTTATTCCTGGCATTTAATCTCCTTGTTTCATGTCTCTCGTGGACATTCAAAAAGAAATCGAACTTCTAAAGCCTGCTGCTCCCTCTGGTAAATCCATATTGATGTTTGGGCTGTGGAGCAGGCCCACTCTGAGCACAGTCTTTCTTATTTTGTAAAGACCTCACACCAAAACGTCTGAGATGTTCAAAGGCCAGGGAGACTGTGTGATGGTAAACTTGTTAATCCAGTTTTGACTGGGGCACCAAAGGTCCTGAGGCAAGGGCTGGTGTTAGGCAGGGTTTGTGTGAGGGTTAGGGATGGGAGAAGCTTTATCTGGGGCTTCCTCCCTGCACATAAAATCAGCAGAAGGATATAATAGGTGCAGGAGCTGTGGAGCTGTGTCTCTAAGTGAGTTAGAAACAAGGGTCAGTCTGAGCTGGGTGAAGGCTTAGGTGTGAAAGGATGATTCCAAGTGATAGTTGTTCAATGGAAATAAGGGTAAGGCACAAGGCAGACATCCTGCTCCTCTTAGTTGTGTATTTCTTTTGAATTAGCCTGGGTGGAATGTGATCTCTGAGATCCAGCTGAACCTCAGCAGTGGTGGGGGTGGTGATTGCTGGGCTCCCAGAAGTGTGTGTGCTGTTCTAGGTTTTCCAGCTGCTTTGCACACAAAATGGGGCAAACACCTAAAAAAATCAGGATGGCTGGTAGGCCTGGTTAGGGTAGGTCTGTTCTTAGGAAAGGCTTGTCTCTGCCTCTCAAAGCTGAAGCTGATCCAAGGTGTGCCATGTCTAGCCTGGTCCAGTATCATCTGTTCTCAGACTGGTTTAGCTCTTGGTGTGGGAACATACACCTTTTACCTTTCAAGAAGTGCATATATATTCAATGCTGTAGCTTGAAATATGTGAACATGATCTTAGAGAAGGTGTTTGCTTGCTTTGATTATTTAACCAGGGTTTCCCAGCTGGCCACCAAAAAAGTCTGCTCTATACATATAGGTCATCTCTGCTTCATATTATACACTTAATAAGGGCCAGAAACATACAGCCAAATTTGATTTATGTGCTGCCATAGAGATTTAAGAAATTTATGATTTGATTAATCCATCCCATATATCTTTTTCTTTATTACTGGTAATTCAGGCTATATATCATTGCTTTCTAAGCAGTAATTTGGCTGCGTGACACATGGCAGTGGGTTAAATCCTATGGTGCACCAACTAGACAATAAACTGTTGTGATTTGCTGGTTAAATATGCATTCAGCAGTACTGGAGTCTGACTTACCCAGTAGATTTGTTCCTGTTTACCAAGTGAGTATGTATTTAGGACACGTAGTATGTGCAGAACAATGTTAACTGGGGTGGTGGTTGGAAAAAATCTTTGTGAAACACTAATATGCTGGGGTAGGCAAAGCTTGAAGAGAGTGAACAGGCATCTGTAGTGCTCCTAAAAATGTCTGTTGAGCCTATGGACAGCATGACCAGTTCTACTTATGCAGGGGGACTGCCTGGTGACAGTCTTTACTTAGCAGATTGAGGAGCCTTGGCAGTGGGGCTGGCTGCTGGTGAGCTTTGTTTTCACTCAGGAGGAGGTGGGGGTTTGGCATAGGGCAGGCAAAGCAAATCAACTAATTAACTCAATGAGGGAATAAAAAAATACCATACCTCAGATTGAATGAGGATGTGACCTGGGACTGTAGATGCTTCTGCTGCTGGTAAACATGTTTTCTGTTTTCTTCTGTAACACTATCGACATTTTAAAATTATTAGAATATTTCAGAGCGTGTTTAATGAGACAGAAGTACTGGATTTCAATACTGTCAACTCCAGAAAGCAGCAGGCGGGTCCTACATTACCTTCAGAATCATAACAATTTAAAAAGCGGATTACTTTCTCATTTGCTTTCTGTTTTCCCAGCTACTCTAGGTCACCCAGCTTGCTCCTCCCTGGGAGCAGGGCTTTGAAAAGGAGGAGGAGAGGGGTGATTCTGGTTGTGCTGGTGGAAGCAGCAAGCTCACACCTGAGAGCCCTGGAGCACATTCCCTCTGTGGGATCCAGGTGTGTGAGCTTCTCCTGCCTGGCCCTGCCAAGGCTGCCTGGGGGCTGGGGGACCCATCTCCCAGTCCTTGCAGTCCTTTTTCTCTGGTGGTGGGGAGGGGGTTGCCAATTAACAGGAGCCCCAGTTTCATTTTGCAATAAGGGCTCCTGCCTGTCAGGAACTGGTGAGAGTTGGGCATGGTTTCATCCAGCAGCCTTTAATAATGCCTCATTTCTGCCCAGCTGCCCACAATTTCAGCCAGCCACCTCTTTCAGAAAAGCCCTGCATCTTCATTACCTTCCCCTTGAGCCATCTGGTCCCCCAATCTGACCTTTTGAAAAAAGATGGGTTAAAAAACTGGAGCAGTCCCTGGGCAGAAGACCTTGTGTGTTTTGTTTGAGCCCTGAGCAAATTTTTATGTCCAAGCTGTGAAACCTTGAAAATAAAGATTTATAATTGAGATTCTGGCTGAAACAGAGTGAACAGAGATGGACTAATTAAATTCTGTGGTGGGTATAATTAACCCATTTATTACCCTTTATACAGCTAATGCAGACTTAAACCATCACCATTTGTTTATGAAGTACCTGTTACCTGGCTGCTTGACTTGGGCTGTGCAGCAGCCAGGCCCATCGTGATGCTCTGGAGGGGCTGGTGATTCAGTTAGAAGGTCTGATCTGATGGATGCTTTTTCAGAAGCCAACCCAGCTCTTGAATGAGGTGGCTCAGAGGGAGCAATGTGGAAAGGAAAAGCTCTGGGTTCTGCTTTAGACTCCTGGGCAGAGCTGATGGGTGACTTTGGGTAGGTGTGGTGGTTGGGGAGAAAAGGGTTTTGTTTTTTTTTTCTAGAGCAGGGTGGCTCTCTGGTGTTGTTCACACTTAGTGCCATGGTACTGAGTTCTTGCTCTGCACTATTGAGGGCTGCTGTAATGCCCACACTGACATATGTGGCTTTCTGCTTTCTCTCCTTGATAGTTCAGTGTGCAAATGGCACTTGCAAACCCCCAACACAGATAACTACTCACACATCCTTTGGGAAAGCCTCATCTGACTAAAAGCCTGGCTGGCTTTTCCAGAAGGGAGCTGTTTCTCTTCACCAAAGACTCATTTTGCTTCACTTTCTTGCAGCCATCATGAGATAAAAAACAATGAATCAACCAGAGATTATTTTTCATGAAAGTTTAATCAGACACTGTCCCCTTCCTGCGCCTGTGTGAGCAAGCCTTGATAAGCATGTAGGGCTTGAACATGGAGTACAAACCATCTGCTTGAGAGGCAAAAAGTGCAGGGAAAATCCTCTGCTTGCTGGCATCTGTCTGTCTGGGCAGGCTGTCCTGTTGCAGATGCACTGTCTGCAGTTCAGCCTCTGGGTCCCTTAGCCCATCCATCTCTTCAGCAGTGAAAGCTGATACCTCCACCACCACTCTCCCCTCTCCTTCCCCTCCCTTTGCTGCTCCTTAATATTTCATGCATCAAAGAAGTTTCACTTGTAATGCAAAAACTGATTAATTAAGTAGAGTGCAAGAGTTACATGCATTTAAAGTTTCTTTCATCTTGGGGAGGAGAGGAGCCATGCTGGGGGCTGTTATTGCTCAGGCAAGAGTGTCGAAGGGCAGGCAGGAATGGAGCTGCTATGTGGTACTGATGGAGGGGAAGGGACAGCCTCATTCCCTGGACTTTGGCTCAACTAACAGGCTGTTTTCCAGTTGTCCCCGAGTTCTCCCCTCCTTCCTAAAGTGTATTCTCTAGCCAGGCTGTCCCATGCCTGCCTTGGACAATGGGTGGTTTGGAGAGGGGACTTGCTGTTTCCAGGTGCCTTGGGAGGGGCTTGCCTGAGGATGTGCAAGGTCCCTTCTCAATGTGGCTTTGGTCCTGAGCGTGCCCAGTGCACAGCTGACACCAGACATGAGTAACATCTGGTTAAACCCCTGGTGTGCTCCAGGGTGAGTTAGAGGTACTTTGTGCTGGATGATGCCACTCTGAGGAAGAAAACTAGAAAATGCCCTGAGGCCATAGTGATGGGCACCTGACCACAGCCTTCCCACCTGTGGAAGTCAAGTCTGTTATTTGTAATGCATTTAGTCTATACCTCAAAATCCTTAACAGCCTTTTCTAGCTCTATGTTACAACTTCCAGACCCTCCTGACCTGAGCCTAGGGCTGCTTCCCAGCACACAGCAGTGTTCCATGGCTATCCAGTAAAAGGTAGGAATGAACTGCTTGTATTTAAGAAGGGAGGAGGAAGTTCAGCCACTCCTGGCTGCTAGCTTTAGCTTCCCTGCTTTTGCAGAGTGTCCCCTCAGGGTGCTTATCTGGAAGTGGTCAGGAAGCTCCTAGTTTGATGCCATGTCAGAAAGACAACATCTCCTGTGGCTCTAAGCACAGTGAGGGGGCTGTTGGCTTGCTGTTAACCTAGAAGCAAGAATGTCACCTACTGAATTGCAAAGGGCACTTTCTGGCATCCCCTCGCTCTCTCTCCCAGGAGGCATTCTCTGAATTGCTGACCCAGCCTGTCTCTTGCTTTTCTTGCGAGAGCTGACAAAAGCACAGCTTGAGCAATGTGGTCGCCAACCACAGTCAGATATCATATGGCTGTGGACCAGCAATCGTATGCTGCAGCTTAGAAACAAAATTAATTTTGTGGTGTTTCCTTCAGAATATAAAAACCCCCCTTTTCACTTTTTTAGTGAAGTTATTGATGCCAATGTGGCTCTTGCAGGGTGAAATACAAGCCTCTGCATCATAGCTGGATGACTTTCTCCTCCAATTCCTAGCAGTGGGGTTTGTGATGCGCATTACAGACATAAATTGTTCTCTATATTGTAAATACATAGTGCATTTTAATGATTGCTGCTGTAGGTACGTATCTTTGGTAATAGAGCCAATTGAAAACCACTTCAGAAAGCTGCTATTGATATCTTTGCAATAACCTTTCCCTCTGCACCAGCCGATAAAAGATGCATTAGTTCTGGGTGTCCAGAAATCCAGCTCACAGGATTGAAAGTCGAAGAATGCTTCAACTGTGACCCTTTAAATGAGAATGGCTTTTTTTTCTCATACCCATCCTTTTAAAACTTTGATAGTATAGATATTATAAGCATTTTCCAGCAAAATGTCTGCACAAAGTTCTCCACTGAGGCACAGAATCATGGGTTTGCTTGAATTCCACCTGGGTTATTGTTATGATGCTGGGGCTGAGCTGCTTTGCTTGGGAATAAGAAATAAATTGAAGAGTCTCTCAACGTTCCTGCTAAAAAAGCTACACTCAGGTGAAAATTGGGAATGAATATAGGGAAATACAGACATCAGGTAGGCACAGTTCAGCGTAGCAGAGGTTCCCAGTTCACATGACACACAGCATATGCTCTGCCTACTTCTGGAGGCTGCTCTACCTGATAACAGCCCACTACTGCTGTTCAATAGAGCAACTGCCAGCTCCTGCCCAGAAATTCTGTGCTTTTTGTACCAAAAACTGCATGCTTGGGAATTACAGATGTGATTTCCACAGCCCTCAGTATCTCTTCATATCTATTATGGCAACAACTAATTATTTTCTTGGGTTTCTGTATTTGAGATGAAACAAATGCCAAGGGTAGAAAACAGAAGGTGTTTGCCCTGAAACTGCACAGTCAGTTAGCAGTCAAGGTGAAAACAGAGCTGGTGTCTCCTGACAACCCATCAGATCCCCCATCACACCTGACCCAGATGGGTCTCATCAATATATGTGTCTTCATTTGTAAGACAGTTTCCATTTTCATCTTGGAGTTTTTGCTAGGAATGCCAGTTTTTGCTGGCTTCTTGGCCCCGATGCTGTTGAAATCAATGGTCAGGCTGTTGCCAACTTCCCTGAGGAAAGGCTGGATCCATGAGGCATATGAAAAAGATATAAAATGGGCCTCATTTAGAAATATAAATCTGGGTTATGGACTATGCAATTGGCTTGAAAATCTGCAGTTTGTGTGGACTTGTAGTATCCTAAAATTAGCAAATTTAAGCAAACTTCTGTAAGTGTTCCTAGAATATTTTGCTAGCAAGTGAAACTTTCTCAGTGTGATGTGCTTTACCCTGTTCGTGTCATTTACTGTTCTGTTGAACACTGCTCAGGGGGGTAATAGAAACCCACTACTTCAGCTGTAAACCAGGACTAACGTATTTCCCTTTGGAAGTATTATTGGTGGTTTTCAAACAGTGAAGTTCTGTGTTTAGCTTAGTTCTTTGGAACTAAAAAGCAGGTGGAATTCTTTTCTCCCAAAAATGAGAATAGATATTTGCGTTTGTGGGGAAGGTTCTTGCTAAAGGTTATTGCAGGGAAGGTTCTAGGCTAAATTGAAGCTGAATGTACCCATTTAAAGGCAGTGGTTTGTAGAACATTCCCCTTTCTTGTTGCTTCAATGTTCATACAGGAGGACTTTCAAAAACCTCAGTGTGCTTCTCAGAGATAGTTGGTAGCAGTACTGTATGAATACAGGCAGTGAGGCAAAATAGGATTGAATGATGTATATAGGGGCACAGACAAGACAACCCCCAGGGTCCCTCCCAGCTCTGCTTTCTAATACCTCAAGACTTGCCCAGAGTCAGACAGTCAGGAGCAAAGCAGGCATTTGAACCCATATCTCCTGATAGGTGCTTTCCATCCCTAAACCCTGAATATTTACCTCCTTGCTTGATGGCATACGCTGGATCAGAGAAAATCTGGATACACCGCAAGCATGAGTCCTCCCCTCCGATTCAGCTGGATCCATGGCAAGAGTGAAGGAGAAAGCCCCATATGCCAAAGCACACTGCCCAGAGCTGTGACAGCAGGAGGTGTCTCTGGATTCCATTCCTACCCCAAGGACAACTCCTTGCCAAAATCCTCTGGTACTCGACAGCAAGAAAAGTCTCTACTTGTGGCAAGCACCCAGTGGTGGAGCAAAGTGGCTACAAGGAGATCCAAGTAACAGGGATGGGGCCTTCAATAGAAATAGATGGGTTTGGGTTTTTTTAGAACTGGAAATTCTGAAAAATATTAAAAATATACTTTCTGTTTTAGACCTACTGCCTACCAGTCTGTTATTGTGTGTATCCATGCAGTATTGTTTCTTCGCTCTTTTTCCTCAGAAGGCTTTTCCAAACTAGGAAAAAAATCAGCACATGGCCTGCTAATGCCTGGAAATTAGTACACATATTGACAACTGCCTAAATCCAAAACCTATCCTTTCTCCCTTAGCAGAAAAAAGTTTTCCCTTTTTTTTACTACAGTTTTCCCAACCAGTGGACATTTATGACTGCATTTGTGCTGGATTTTTTTTTCCCCAGCATGCCTGGAAACTTCATCCCTCCCAGTTAAGCAGAGTTGGGGTCCCGCAGTAAACAATTTGTAATTAGTTGCCTGTTTGTTGGTGAGTGCTTCTTGGTTTCTCATCATTCCTGCAGCTGGAAATCAGCTCCATACCCACATGGATGCTCTTATGGAGGGGGCTGTGGCTTATTGAGGCTGTGAGCTGGAGCTGTGGCTGCTTCTGGAGCAGGGACTGGCCCTGGGAGCAGGGCTTGAGATGGTTGTTTGCTGGATTTCAAGTTCTTTGCCCTTCTACCCTGGTTGTGGTTTGAACATTTGATGACCTAGGTATCTCAGAAGGCTGTTTTACCTCAATAGGCATGTGATGAATTGATCTTAATTAGCTTGTGGAAATAATATAAGCCTGAGCATTAAGTGTGCTTTGTTAGGGTTTTGACATCTTCTTTTATATGTAGATCTACAAATAAAATCAGGTAGATTAGCAGTCACTAGGAAATTGTTGTTGTGAATCACTGCCTCATAACTACTGTAGGCTGTCTGGGTTAGTCATGCCCAACCGTGGGCAGGAGTTCATGTGGCACTGGGGTTAACTGGCTCTGGTTTGCCCACAGAGACAGGGGTTGCCCCCAAGCTAATCTCCATCATTCCAGGTCCCCAGCTGGAAGAGCCACTTCGCTCCATCGAGGCTCAAGGCAGAGCGTGAGCCAAAACCGCGGCAGTGGAGCTCACCTGGTTTGTCTTTGAGCACAGACTCCAGCCCTCAGCTGGCACGGGGACATCCGTGTGATGGACGGGTACAGGAACCTGTGGTCAGCCCTCAGCATCCTTTATTCCTCTGGCTCCGCCGGCTGTTAGAAACCAGGTCAAAAATCTTTGCTGGAAGCCACCAGTTTGTCTCCTCCAGGCTTCTCCAGGCGTGTGCCCTGGGCGCTGGGGGTGCTTGTTCACTTAGGAAGGGGGAATCACGAGGAAAAGCTCTCAGGCAGCTCATGGCTGTGCTATTGCACCCGGCAACTGCCCGGGGAAGGGGAACGGGAACCCGCAGGTGCGGAGCCGGCCCGGGGAGGGAGGAGTCGAAGGGACGGCTGGATTTCGGGAATAGGGCAAGGCAGGGGTGATGCGGGAGCGATGTGACAGCAGAGGGAGAGCGCGGGTCGGGGGATGCGGGGAAGGGGAAGAAAGCAAAGGGACCGGGAGGGCTGAGGGGCCGGGGCCGAGCCCACCCGGGCGCGGAGCAGCGGAGAGGCGGCCACAGGTAGCGCGGGGCTGGGACCGGGGGGGTTCACGGCATTAAGGTGCCGGGGCAGGAGCCGTGCGGGGGCAGCGGGGAACGCGGTGTCCGGGCAGCGGGCAGGGCCCGGCGGGGAGCGGCAGCGGGGCCCCGCA
>VZRW01004302.1:822563-858716 GCA_013398125.1 Aegotheles bennettii | reverse complement strand
GCCCGCCGCCGCCGCCGCCGACTCCCGCTTGCTGCTCTTCGTCCGCAGCGAGCTGCCCGGCCGCGTCGCCGTGCAGGACGACCTGGATAACACCGAGCTGCCCTTCTTCACCCTCGGTAAGCGCCCGCACCGCTCTCCCCGCCGCGGCCCGGCCCGGCCCGGCGATCCCCGCACCCCGCAGCTCCCCGGGGCTCGGAGCATCCCGGTGCGGGCAGGCTGTCACCCCGCTGCGCCCTGTGATCCCCCCCTCCCCGTGTCAGGGACCCGCCTGCTTGTGTTTTGGAGCTCCCCAGCGCTGCCCTTGCTGCCCCCTGATTTCTTGTTTTGCTCTCGGGGAGGGATTTTTTAGCAGGGCCTGCGGGCTGCTGGGCTGCTGCCTTCGAAAAGCCCTGGGAGTAAAGCGTCTCTGCTCAGGCTGTAAAGTGATGGGTGCTGCCTCTTGTGCTCCAACTTGAAAGCTCAGCCCTGGAGGAGGTACCACCGAGCCCGGGAGAACGGGAGAGGCTGTTTTTCTAGGCAGAGCCTAATTTTATAAATGCTTCGTCTTAGTTCTCGAAGCTGGCTCCTGCTTCACGCACAACTCCAGCGCTGGGGTCTGTGGCGAACGCCTGCAGACTTTCCTCCTGTCTCAGCTTTTGTGGGGAGGGGGATGGGACGAGGAATATTTCTGTTGTCGTACTTTCATCGCGATGCTGTGTCAGCTGGGATGCCCGAGCTGCCTCTTCACTTTTAGCCTTTTCATGCCTTAACCAGCCCGGGGATCCTCCAGGGGAATTGTCGGGAATGCCGGATGGGCAGCGCGGTGTTTGCTCTGCCAGGTCACTGAAGGGTTTTTGTTGATTTCTTCTTTATCCATGAGCTTTCTTGCTTTTCGGTGTCTGAACCAAGGATAATTCAAGTACCTGCTTAACTCTGGGGCTGAGGTACTGCTTGGCACTGCAGGGTTGTGACTTCCCGTGCGTTGTCCTGCGTGCGTCAGGCGTGTCCAGGTGTGCCCACGTGCAGGGTGATCTGGTGGGCACTGCACCCTGATTCCCTTCCCGTGCCTTGTGGGAGTGACTGCCTGGCACTGGGAGCTGTGTGCCAGGCTAGGAAAATGACTGTATGTGTCTCCCGTTTCCTGTTGTTTTACCTTCTGTGAAGACTTATTGTAGCAAGCGCCTGTAATAAATAAGCTGGTGGTACTTCTTGAGCCTCTGGGATTCTGGCTTTGCCACGTGGCTTCCTTAGACAGGGTTGGTCAACTGCAAAAATCCCAAACAAAGCAGATACCCTGTTTCAAGTAGTGAAAGTGAAAAATCAAAGATTTGATGTGGCAGGAATGAGGTTTACCTTAGAGTGATTAAAAGTAACAAGAAGTTTCACGGTTCACTGAGTTGAATTTTCAGATTGCGGTTTCTTTAGGGACTGGGTGTGAATTGCACACTGATCTAAATATACCAGAAGGCAAAGAAACCCCTCTGTGTGTAGCTTAGGTAATAGCTCAAGTTGGAGGAGAGAAATTTGGCTTGATAGATCAGAGACATCATCTCGTACAGCAAATCCTGTTTCTGTGAGTGACTGCCAGACCATGTCTTGGGTCTAAAAAAATTCTCTCTTGCTTGCCTGGGATATTGATTGTGCGTGTACACTTGAATATGTGGCATGCCTCATGCAAAACTGTTTTTGTTGCTGCCCCTTCATGGACAAAAGACCCCAAAATGTCCCCTTCTGTTCCCCTGAACCCACAGGCGTCAGGCGGATCGGAAGATAAATGGAAACTTTGCCCATGGTGGGATGGCTTCATCACCATCCTGAAATTAATCAGCACGTTGCCTCCAGAGAAGGTAAAGCACTTGTCCTTCCCCAAGGTCTAGCTCATGAATTGCTGTGGGTGCTCTGCTATTTCAAATTTGTTGCATTTCTTCCCGTCTCCTGGTGTGGCAACTGAGTCTCACTCACAGTTAACTCTTTTCTGGGTGAGCTCTTGAGAGGATTTCTGCTGGCTTGTTTTTCTAGTGCAGGAAGTAAGGATGGAGTTTTTGACAGTGTTTTTTTCCCACTACACCATTTCTGAAGTTCATCGGTGGTTGGGAACCTGAGAGCTGCTGCTGCCTGGTAATGGGCTCTTGGAGGTGAAAATAACAGTACACGTGGGAGGTCAGCCGTGTGGCTTTGGAGTGACATGGGGACAAGAGATTGCTTTAAACAGCGGCTTCTCTTTGCCAAAATCTAGAAAAATAGCCCTTATTTTAGCTGATTTCTGATGCTTACATGTATTTATGAGTGTTGCTAAACATGTTTAGTGCTGCCTGGGCCTGAGCTCAGGAAGACACTCAAGGGATGACATCCTGCTGATTGCAAATGTGTTTGAAGTTCTCCTTCGAGTCGAGGTGCTTGCTGCTGGCAAAGATGGCTTTCTGGCCTCATGAGGGTAAGGATGTGGTGGAAAGCACACAGCTCAGGACAACCACACTGGCTGGCATCCTGGGGGAATTTGGGGGAGAGAGGGGAAAAAAAGACAAAAAACCCCCCAAAATGTGAAGTAGGCAAAGCTGAATCCTGGTGCTGGTACTACGGACTCTGAAGTGAACTAAGTTGAGAATAAATTGAGGCCACCCTGTTCTGCAGGGCTCAAAAGTCTTTCCAGGCCAGAAAGCACCCAGTAAAACATTGCCTTGCTTGGTGGCAATGAGTCTGTTTAGGCACTGTGTTTCAGAGGGTGATCTGTAGTCCTGGGCCTGCTCAGCAACCCCCAGTTTAGGAAGTCTCCTGACGCTGCAGTTGTTCCTGTGCCTCTCATCACCTCTTTGCATTACAGGAGGGTGGGGGATCTGTAGCTAAAAGCTGGCAGATGCCAGAGCCTGGTCTGCAGCAGTGTGAAATATCTGACATCAGAGAATCATTTACATTGGAAAAAACCTTTAAGATCATCAAGTCCAATAGTAAACCTAATTCTGTCAAGTCCACTACTAAACCACGTCCCTGAGTGCCACATCTTCTGCTGGTTCATTTTAAGAGTGGGCCAAGTTAAAATAGGCTGAGGAGATCGATGCTCTGAGTCAGTGGCTGGGGCAAAGCACATGCAGTGCTCTGTGTCCCTTCTCTTTAAAAGATTGCTCCTTCTAGGGCGAAAGCAACTTTTTCTGTTCCCTGACAATGGGAGATTTTATTCACAGAAGTGCATAAAGTGAGAGCTTCCAGGGCTGGATCCCTGCCTGCGGGGAAGCCTGGTCTGCAGGAGCTGCTGCGTGACTGAGCCGAAAGGAGAAAGCAGGGCTAGGAAACCCGCACGGAGCCGACCCCGAGCAGGAGCAGCAGCAGCAGCAGCCGTTTGCTCGCCCGTGTGAGCTGTGGCTCACAGGGAGCGTGCGGGAAGCGGCGCCGGAGCCCGCTAGAGGGTGGTGGGTGCCTGGAGATGCTCGTCCAGCAGCAGCGGCTCTGCCGGAGTCCCCTCTGCGAGGGGTACAGCGCGCACACGGCCTCCTGCAAGCGGGTGGGGAGACCAGGAGGGAGCAGTTTTGTCCTCTCCCAGCAGAGGTAGAAAACTTTGTTTTCCTCGTCGCATCCTTCCCTGACTGCAGCGAGGGAGCTGCTGCCAAAATGCTGATCGGCAGCTGTAGTTCACCCAGGGTCCCTTCTTCAGCAGGGAGTCTCAGTTCCTGTATTTCCTATGCCTCAGTTTATTTTTTCTCTCTTGTGTTGGAGACCAGAAGGATGTTTCTCTCTCTACCCCCCAGTTACATTACTATAAAATTACCCATCAAAGCACAGTGGTGGCAGGAAATGACAAATGTAACTTTGCCACCAGTGCATTATGAATCGCTGTGCATCCCGTTTCCTGAAAAAGCATCCTGCCCTTTCCTTAACCTTGGATACCACTGATGCTTTGCGGTAATTTTTTTTTCCCCCCTCTAATTCTTCTAGTGTTACGCTGGCAAGTGGTGCAGCCTATCATCGACTTTATTCTTGCACAATGGGGTCTCTCCAAGGTATGTATCTTGATTGAGTCAGCGGCCATGTGTTCTGTACAATAGCTGCTCCACAAGCAGCGTAGCCTGCTTTAAGTGCAATTCAAGGAATGAAGCAGTTAGCTTCCGAACTAATTTAGATGAGCTCTGTCTAGGTGTGAGCAGATATATATAGAGAGGAGAGAGAAGGAAAGAGGCAGGCAAATTTTCACCACTGCTCTTACCCGGTAGTACCTTACATAAGAAGAGTTTACTACGCGCTCCTCATAAATGGCTTTAATGGATGCTGTTTGATGGGTGGCTGCAGTGCTACAAGGGGCTTTGTTTTGGTGGTTGTCACAAAAGGTGCTTGTGCATCTGCTTACTGGTGTCCCACCGTGGCCCTGCTGCAGCACTGGTGATCATCCCTGGCTTCTTGACTCTGTTGCAGCTCCTCCACCTCCCCAGCAGCTCGGTGCCACTTCTTTTATCTTCTTCCTTAACTTTTCCTGAAGCCACCTTGTCACTTGAACTTCTCCTCTTTAGGGTAAGAACGCATCAATATAAGGGAAAACACTGAGTTCCCTGGGGATTGTTTGAATTTACAGCTTTTTCCAAAAACACTTGGGCAGGGTTTTGCCACCCTTGCTTTTGTTAATAGTCCTGTTTTTGTGGAGTGGTATGGAGAGGCTGGAGGGTTAGCAGGGAGTGCAGATGCCACTGAAGATTCAAAAATGCCATTCTCTGCTTTGAGTTGGCCTGTGAGATCTGGAGCAGCATCATGTGGGTAGCAGAGCGAGAGTGTGCCTGGTGTGGGACCCTGCTCCTCAAGGCATGGCACCTAAAAACTGGGTGCTTTCTGCAGAAAGAAGCCAATGAGCAAAGTTTGGTTTCAACACCTGTGTTTTCCATTAGCTGCCTCCTGCTAGACTTGAAGAGCTGCACTGCATATCTCAGAAGTTTGATTAGTCAAGTGTTGGGGTATTTTTTGCTTATTTTTCTTTTTATGGCTGTTCCCAATGTAGTCCAAGGGGTAAAGAGTCAGATCTTCCAGCAGGCAAGTGGAGGGAGCCAAAAAGCCTCAGCGAGGTGGTACAGTGACGATGAGGAGTGTTGGTGGGCTCCTTGGGATAGGGACTGGAGGGGATGCAAACCTGAGAGAGGGGGCTGCTTCTCTTCCCCTTCATGCCCATCCACAGCTGTGTGTGGCCGTGGGTTCTGGGCCAGGTCCCAGTGGCAGGGACTGCCTGGAGAGGAAAGAGAGGAAACCTTCTTGTGGCAAATTCCTCCTCTCCTTGTATGAAGCTGTGTGATTACTAAAGCTTCCCAAGCTGTTGTGTTCTTGTAGTTGGAGAGGGAGGGAAGGAGAGGCCGGCTCAGTGTGGGGTTGTACTGGTGATGTGGGTCCTGAGCTCAAGATCTGCTCGCTGTGGTTGCAGGATGAGTGAGCTCTGTTCCCCCCAGAAAGGCTGTAGGCACAAAATGCCTGTGAAAATGGGTCAGTCCTCAGGTGACCGCTTCCCTCCCCAAAGGCAAGGCTGAGTGGGGCTTCTCCAGCATGGTGGGGCGTAGACTTGCAGGGATATTGCTTCATCTTGGATATTTTCTGGGGTGAAAATCCGAGTTAAAACTGGGAATGTGTAACTGAGTGCCAGGCTGTGCTCGGGGAGTTGCTGCTTTCCAAGAGTACCCGTGCTGACCAGCTAGTGGCAACAGAAGATTAACTATGGAGAGGAGCTGGTTTCTGCAGCTGAGCTGTCAGCCTGGAGTAGCAGGAGGAAGCTGATGCTGGGGATCCCCTCTGCTCCCCTCTCCCTCCCCTGTGATGGCAGCAGGTTTTCCATGATGTTGGTGTGCCAGAGACCTTTAGTACTCTTCTGCTGGAAGAAAAAAAGTGCTTTTCTTCAGAATGAGGTGGGGAGCTTGCCCACCTTTCTCTGTGGGGGCTGGGGACGTGAGTGACCTCCACGCAGATAGACGTGACCTCCAAAACTTGCTGCCTTTTCCTTTCCAAGTCCTAAAAGTGTGAACCCTGGCTGTGTGATGGACAAACCTTTGTGTTGCCTCAGTGATACAGTGCTGATGTGCAGTGTTGGCTGTGAAACCGGGCTGAGCCCTTGGGCTTTCCTGGAGTAACAGGAGTTCAGGCGCAGGGCTGGCTGGGACAGGAGAAGAATAGATTGATGCCACTCCTGGGAACTATGAGACATTGGTCTTATGCTACCTTGATGTATATGTTAGCAGTTGCAGGTGGCTTGAGAAACACCTACCATCACACCAACATGCCTTGTAGAGCGTGGGGATAGACTGGGGTTGGAGACTGGAAGGAGAAGCAAAGAAAATAGAAATGCTGTGATTGAAGGCTTTCATCATCTGTAATGCCCACAGCACAGCTCATGTTGGGAGTGTCCTCTGGTTGCGACCATCTGAAATGGGAAATGGTGAGACTCAGCCAATCTTTGCTTGCTGCTCCCCAGTCCTGCTCCTGTCAGTACCTGTGAGGTGGGTGACGGCACTGAGCAGAGATGATTCTTGTGTGTAACCAGCTTAAGAAATGGTGCCTCTTAAAAGAATTGACTGCTTGTGCTGCTGCTCGGGTCTCCACTAATGCAGTTAAGGTTTCCAGTGTCCAGACAGTATGGAGACACTTAATGGTATTGAAGGAGCAGAATGGCATGCAAAGAGGACAAGCAGTGTTCTTGGCTGCCTGCATCTGCACTGGCTGGGTGAGGCTTTCTGGTACTCTCCTGGGAAGGAGGCAGGTGGGGAAAAAAATCACAGAGTAAATGATTTTGGCCCATTGATGACTTTGGGCATCTTCCCTGTATGCTGTGCAAGAAACACTGCTCTTGAATGCACCCAGTGTGCTTATCCCGCTGCAATCCGGGGTGGAAAGTGAGATTCCTTGCAGGAGATTGGGTTGCAGCTGCCTGCAAAAAGATGGGACAGATAAAATCTGGAGTCAGGGCTCTGCCTGTGGGCAGAGGTGGCTGGTGGGCAGGAATACAGAAGTATGAGTTTCTCTCTGTTTCTCATTACCTGTTCCCCACCAGCCTTGCACCCCTCCCTCTGTTCTTCCACCTCACCGGTCTCTGTGCAAGACAAAGTCTGCCTGGAACTGCCATTGGCTTTGAAAGCAGCAGCGAAAGGGGGGGAATTTTCCATTAGCAACATCAGCAGTAAAAGAGATTTTTTCCCAGTCACCTGGTAACTGCTGTGTTTAGGAAGATTACTGAGCCCATGGTGTTGCTCCCAGGCACGTGTATGGGACTGACCCTGGGCCAGCGTGCATGGCCGTGCGCTCGGAGGGGAGCTGGTACGGATCTGCTGGGCATCTCTCTGCAGGGAGAGGAGAGGGGAGCTGCTGGGCCCAGCACCTCGTGTGCACTGTCATCTGCTCTTCCAGTGTGTGAGAATGAAACAGAAATTGCATCGCCAGCTGCAGTGGCAGGGAACAGAGCCTGGCTCCTCGAGGCTGGGCTCTTGCTGGTCGTCAAGCAGCGGAGGGGATGCCTGGCTCCAGTCTGCCTTTGGGGACAGGCTGGGTATTTTGGTGCATGATTTCCTTGCTTTCTCCTGGTCTGGTGAGATGTGCCTATGGAGGGGTGCTGCCCTGGCTGCGAAGAGCCTACGGGCTAACTGGGGATGTGAACCCCAAAAGCCCATGGCCACAGGACTGTGTAACTGGGGTGCTGGATCTGGACACCCCAGGTTTGCTCCATGACCACTCTCACAAGAGCTCTGCTGTGCTGATAACTTTGAGGCTTTGGTTCTTTTTGCTTTCCCCCCTCCCTTCTGTCTCTCTGTGGGTTAGCAAGGTGGCCTCACCTGCAGCTGGAGCCCTGGCCTGGCTCTGCCACGGGGAGCTGGGCTCTCTGGCCAGCCCCGGGGGCTGCTGGCTGCCGAGGCACTGGCCCAACGTGAGCTGGCATTGCAGAGAGTGCCTGCAGCTGCTGCAGTCACAGCTCTGTCTGCCCCAAGGCCCTTCACAGCCCATGTCTTTCCCTTGCTGCTCCTCCTGGTTCTCAAGCGATTCATGTTCCAGGGCACACAGCGCATCCCTAAATGTGGGATCAAGTGACAGAAAATGGGAGCTGGCAACAGTATAGGAATTTATTTTTTTTTTGCCACTAGCCAAGTGCTGGGTAACATCAGCTCCTGGGTGCACTGCTCCAGGGTCAGCAGCGTGCCCTGATGGCACACGGGGGGCAGTTCATGTGTGAGAGCAGGGAGGAGGGCAGCAGTGGAGTGTGTTTGCTGCAGCCCAGGATCAGGATTTGCTGCTCGTCTGCCCCAGCCAGGGAGCAGCAGGTCTGTGTGCTCACCTCTGCTCACCCTTGCTGTGTTGCTGTTGCTCTTGCTGCCTAGGGGTCTGGTGGTGTAAAAGCTGATGCCACTGACCCCTCTCAGCGTGCTCCCAGAGCGACATCTGCTCTCCAGGGCAATTTCCCACTTGGATGTGCTTCCCGGGGCAGAGGGGCTCCCACAGGAGATGTTGCCAGTGGTTCCTGCTTCAGTCGTTATAGGCTGCAGGGGGACAGCCTGCCTCACCATGGTCTTCACCATGGTCTTCACCATGGGCTGCAGGAGAGTCTCCTCCAGCGCCTGGAGCACCTTCTCTCCCTCCTTCTTCACTGACCTTGGTGTCTGCAGAGTTGTTTCTCTGCCATATTCTTACTCGTCTCTTCAGATGCAGGTGGTTTTACAGGTTTCCCCCCCCTCTCTTATTAAATACATTATCACAGACACACTATCACCATTGCTGATGGGCTCAGCTTTGGCCAGCACCAGGTTCCTCTTGGAGCTGGTTGGCATTGGCTTTGTTGAACATCGGGGAAGCTTCCAGCATCTTCTCACAGAAGCCACCCCTGTAGCTGCCCTGCTACCAAAACCTTGCCACTCAAACCCAATACACCTGGGACCCCCTGAATGTGTCAAACATCACATTCAGCACCTGCTGAATGTGTCAAATATCTCCCACCATCTTCTGTCTGGAGGAGGTGCTTGAGGTGGGGACCTTGGGGCCTCCCAGGGGATGCCAGTGCTGGGTACCACTTGATGAAGGTAGGCTCAACCCATGGGAGCCTCCTGGGCCTTACAGGTGATGGCCTTTGGGACAGAATCATAGAATCATAGAATCATTATGGTTGGAAGGGACCTCCAGGGCCATCAAGTCCAACCTTTATCCCATCATATTCCTGACCTTTAGACCATCAGACCATGGCCTCAAGTGCCTCATCAACCCGTTTTTTGAACACCCCCAGGGACGGTGACTCCACCACCTCCCTGGGCAGCCCATTCCAGTGCCCAACCACCCTCTCAGGAAAGAACTTCTTCCTAATCTCCAACCTAAACTTCCCCTGATGGAACTTGAGGCCATTTTCCTCATCCCATCTCAACTGGAAAGCACTGTGCTTCACCATATCTCTGCACAGAGCCCGAAGAGAGGACATTCCTCTGGCTGTTAGAGCCCATTGCAAGCACCCCACCTTTGGAACAAATGATCTGATGTGCTCTTGAAGTAGCAGCAGCCTCAATACACTGTGCAGTGGCTCCAGCTGAAGAGGAGGGTTGCTGTAGAGGAGCTGATGACAGCAGTGGCATTTTGGGGACCCAACAGGTATGTTTGGGAGTGAGATTCTTGCAGGCTGAGGGCATACCCAGCAGCGATGATGTTGGCCTTATCTATGCAGGCAGGTCCTCGCCTGCTATTGCTGGAAGGGTGCTGGCTTTTCCTTCTGCTGTGTTCACATCAGGGGCTTCCATGTTTTTCATCCCCTGCAGAGCAGAGGGGGGGCTGCGGGGGTGCGTTTGTCACCTGAAGAGCCCCTGGGCTTCGCCTGAACTTTGTGTTCTAGCAATAAAACCACACTAAGAAATGTGTGCTGTAACAAAGCCCATGGATATAATACATCCGTATCGTACTGTACCTTTCATCTTGAAGGATTCCCAAGGAGCTTTACAAACTCGGTGTGCTGCAGCCTGCCGGGGTGACTGAATGCTATCAGTAAAGGCTGCAGTCTAATCTCTGCCGTGGTGTGTGCATCCCCTCCCACTGCCCCTGGCAGGGGGAACTTTATGAAGTCTGATCTCGGGCTAGCACTGTGCCGGGTGTTTTCCTCTAAGCCTGAGTTCCTCAGGAGAAAAAGGAAAACCATGTAGCTGTTTGTTATGCAAAACCAGCGAAGAAATATTCTTCCTGGGGCAGTAGGAGTGGGTGGGAATTACTTTTCGTGCAGCTTCCACAGCTTTGGATCTTGGCATAAAAAGCATTCGCGGGGGGATGTGCCCTCCATGCAGCCCCAAGAAAGGGGATGATAAAGTTTGAGTGCTGGAGGAATCGCTTCTGGGCATAAGCAGGGTGGCAGGGTTCAGCTGACGGGCACAGGGGCTGCTCCCAGGGCAGCTCCTTGGAGGGAGACTGTATATGTCTGCCTGAAATACTTGATGTGCAAGTCTTTTGTCACCCCATGTTCCCTTCTGTCCCTGCAGAGGCAGTCCCTGAGCCAGCTGATGATGATGTCCATGTGTTGCAGCCTTTGGCAACGTCTGGGCTGCTGCTGGCTCCCACCACCCGCAGGGTGAGAGCAGAGGAGGGTGATGCAGCCTTCCACCTCAGTCACCCTCACTGGTCCCCAGCTCCAGTTGGGTTTATTTTCATCTGCTCTTGGCATACCTGGAGCCGTGGGGGTGGTGAGAGGCATCTGAAGCTGCTGTCAGAGGTGGCAAAGGCTAAAAATCAGAACAGAAAGTGGGATAAAGAGCACTAAATGGAGCTGCTGTCAGAGGCATATGCTTGAAAAGAGGAGGTTAGCTAAAATCTATTTTTATTTGGAATGGTACACACTTAGACTGTTTTGTTTAGCAGTTTGTTTATAGGGTGTATTTTCCCATCCTGTGTAGCTCCTCAAATGTATGCTATAAACAAACTGTAAAATGAGAAGCTGCCTCTACGTGTTCCCATTAAAAGCACCCTGGTGCACAGGAGGTGCGGGGTGCGTGGTGCCTGCCAGCCTGAGCTCCTGCATTAAGGAGGAGGCAACACATCAGTGAGGGAGGTTATTCTGTCATGTTTGTGCATGGAAATTGCTGTGGACATCCCAGGGTGGAGCAGGGACACTTCAAAAGCACTCCAGCCTTTAAATCCGTATGCTCTTGTGTTGGAGGCTCAGAGCCTTCTTATGTTCATCCCTAGGAGCGCAGGTGTTGCCACCTGCATCTCCTTTAGCTTTGCCTCCTTCCCTAGACCCTATCAAGATGGTTCTTCAGGCCACGAGGAACAGGACGTGGTGTTGCCAGTGTAGTTCATGGATCCTGGCTATTAAAAGCCTTCGGTATCGATTGAATTTTAATAAGGAAGTCGAGGTTTGTGGTGGTTCTTATTGTAGCTGCTGCAGTTGCAGGTCTTGTGTCGGATCAACAGCCATGTGGTTTTTGCTTTAGTTTTTCTGAGCACGATCAGAGGGGCTAGAAGTGTATTGAATTAAATAGCAACAGCCTTGCCTTTTAACACAAATCCAGAAACCAGCGCTGCTTGAAGACCCAAACTCCACTACATTGTTTTACATCTTATCACGTCCCAGCGCTTGCTGTTTCCTCCTCTTCTGTTCTTTGCTCTCCCCAGACAAGCAGCACAGTTGTCCTTCCCGTGTTCCTGGCTTCTGCTGTGTTGGAGTTGGAAATCCATTACCTGATGGTGTGGCAGCTGGGAGGGAGGTCGGGGACGTTGCCTGTAGGGGCTGCTCGTAGCCAGCTTGGGGTCTTGCCGGAGCAGCAGTTTGCGCGACAAACACGCTGCTCCTCGTTGTACTCAATTTTATTCCGCTTTCCTAGCAGCTGCCTGTGCAGCTCAGCTGACAAGCTGTTCCTTAACGTGCCATGGCCCAGCGGTGTATGGGAACGGGGACAGGAGCTGGGGTTTGGGCAGGACGTGAGCTCCGTGAGCTGGAGATGTGGGGATGCTGCTTCTGCTCCCCGGGAGTGCGTGCGCTGCCCGAAATCACCTGTGTTGCACAAAATTGTGTGTGTCGGGAGGTTTTCTCTGCTGCCTGGGCTTGCTTTAAAGGCTGTCATAAAACCTTTTCCCACCTTGCCAGTGAAGGGTTTTGCAGTGTGTTGCAATGAGCCACTTAAATGCAGAACGGGAGGAAGAATTCCTGTTTGCAAGGCTCCTCCCAGCTAAGCTGGCGTGGCAGCCCAGGGCCTGTGCTGGGATGGGGTACAGGGGGCTGTGGGCAACACCAAAGAAAAGTTGAGCCTCGTGAGAACCCTCCCTTGCAGAGCAACCTGTTGGTGTTTCTTCTGTGGCATCTCCCAGCTGCATTGCCTGCCCAAACCCACGTTGCCCGCTGCTTCTCTGCTGGTTTGGGCTGTGCCCCAAATGACGCCAACCCAATATTTTAGTAGACCTTGGTATCCAAAGCTTCTCTCCAGCAGGAATGGTGCAAATTTGTCCATGGATCCCTGGCCCACAGCTGAAGCAGCTCTGTGGTCACCTTCCTGAGAAGGGTGTCCCAAATCGCCCCACAGGGTCTCTGCAGGGAGCTGGTGTGGGACAGCAGCTCCTGGTCCCTGCGGGCAGGGTGAGTTTGGGCTCCTAAGGAAGGTGATGTTTTTCTGTGGCTTAAAAAGCAAAGGTTTTCCATGGATGTGGGGCTGCAGTTGTTACTGTGGCTTGTTCAGATTCTCTCTTTACAAAACTGCTCTGAAGGCACCTGAGGGCAAACCAGCAGGTGTTAATATTCTCCTTTTGCTGCTGTTGGGTGGGGGAAGAATTTAGATTGAAGAAAAGCTGTTATTTGTAATGGTGCTTCTCGCCTGGGCTGTGGCAGCTGGAGGGCAGGTGAGACCTGGGTGAGAGAGGAGGAGCTCAGGATCTGGCTGGGGAACAAGCTGCAGCTTTAATTTGGCTGGTAATGGCTGTGCAGCATTTCCCTGGTCTTCTCCATGCTCTCATTCTTCTAACTCTATGAAAATATTTGCAGCATTTAGGGAGTTGCCTAGGGAGATTTTTATTCCTGGCATGAACTGAGTTATGGAGAGAGGTTGGGCCAGGAGAATGGTCTTACAGAGGGCACCAAGGTCACAGAATCACAGAATCCTAGGGGTTGGAAGGGACCTCGAAAGATCATCTAGAGATGAGAAAGAGCAGGGTCACCTAGAGTCCATCACACAGGAACGCATCCAGGCGGGGTTTGAATGTCTCCAGCCAAGGAGACTCCACAACCTCTCTGGGCAGCCTGGTCCAGTGCTCTGGCACTCTCACAGGAAAGAAGTTCTTCCTGATATTCGACAGGGGTCCACCCTGTCTAGCAGCCTCTGCTGTGGTGGCCAGCAGAAGGTGAGGAACAGGGCAGGGATCCATCCCATGAGGTTTCCTTCTGTGCTCCCGCAGGACGCTTGGTTGCACATAGCTGCAATAAATGTCTGTGTGTCCTGACTGAGCTGAAAGGGTCCTGCAGCAGCTCCCGAGGGGCTCCTGCATCTCCATAATGTTGGCTTCTCTGGAAAGTCCCCTGATGATGGGGATGCTGCAGTGTGCCTGCACAGATGGGCTGCGGTGAGGGAAGGGGGAGGTATTTCTTTGAGGTCTCCTGGACACGCCGAGTGCTGACCAGGGGCCGGCGCAGAGGGAGGGATGCTTCTGTTAATTAGCACTAGATGAAAGGAAAACTTGTCTTTATTCAAGGAGCAGCTTGTTCCAGTTTCATCACAGCCCCTCAGTTCTGAGCTTTAAAGTTCGGTGTATGTGTGAGCAATAAGTTTGGAAAGATGTTTTGAAGTCAAAATCGCAGCATTGTTATGAAAATGCTGAAGGGGAGTTGTGACACTGGTTTGAAGATGAAAGTATTTTTACAATCTTAAACTGACACATTGAAAAAAAAAATAAAAAGAAAGAAAAATAAAGTTTACATGAAAGACAGCTCTCAACAAGACTTTCCCTGGCCAGAATCAAGCGTGACCATCTCTGAAGATCAGTGAAGTCACTTTGAGGTGCTGCTGGCTTTGACTGTCACACAGGTGACCCTGTGTCCAGCATAGCAAAGCGAGTGGTTCCTGTTGGTGTTACTGGTACGTGCTGGGCAGTGCAAGCTCCCAGCAGCCCCAGTATGGGGAGCAGTGGGTGTGCCCTGTCCAGCTGGCTGCTTGCTCCAGGCAGATGATGGCGCAGCAGGAGGAGAGTGTGAGACGTGGTGCTGATGGAGCATGGACCCATGCCTGTCCTATACTTGCTGTCCTCACAATGCCCTTGCCTCTTCTGACCCCAGCAGCACTCTCTGGAGTTGGAGTTAGTCTGGGAAAATGAATTGTTCCCAGATGTTTAGTCAGGTTCTGCATAATGGATTAACCAAGCAGCACGATCTCCATGAGGGGTGAAGGGGGAGGCTGGAGCTGGCCACCTCTGGTGTCCACAGAGTTATCTCTGGGCTGCTTCTGCTCGTTGGAGCTCAGGGGTTTCAGCTCACCCGTGAGCACCGGGGAAACTGGGCTGGGGACCAGAGTCTGTCTACAAAGCACTGGTATTGGGAGGGTGCAGGGCCTGGGGGATCTGGATGCTTCCAGCATCTTCCAGTGACCAGTTCCCCCATCCCAATGCTGCACCTCGCCAGGTTAAGCTGTGATCCCTTGGCTCAGCCCAGCTGCTCATGTGTTGCCCCTGCACAGAGCAGCATCTTGCACCCCATGGAGTCGTAGCTTGCAAGAAGGTGTCCAGGGTGTCTGATGTGACCTCCCCTTTGCTGGCTGCCTCCAGCTCCTCTCCGCCAGGATGCTGAACAGCATCCTTGGTCACTCACCAACAACTTTTTCTTGGGATTTTCTTATTCGTGACCACCTAAATGCACCTGCTTGTGGTGATGGGTTTTTTAATTGCCATTAAGCTCGAGTTTCCATTATGCTCTCTCAGGTACCCATGGGCCTGTGAGCGGGTGCCCTGTAATTAAAAGCAATCTATTGCAATGTCTGAGGGGGCTGTGTGAGTTACAGAGCCCTGAGCCCTGGTCTGCTGCAGAAGAGCTGTCAGGCAGTTCCTTCGTTACAAAATAGACACCAAAAATTCCTCTTCCGCCCCCAACTTTGTCTTCCTGCCAGCCCTGGATTCCAGATTTATTTAAGGGTCTTTTCTTTTGGGCTCGAGTAGGTGTGGAGCGTGTATTTTTTGCCATGTGAGTCTGACAAGCCCTTGGGGAGGATGAGTGGGTGTCTTGAAGCATTAGGGAGAAACTTGGCAAGTGCTTCAGCTCCAGGGATCTCTTTGCATTTTTGGCTGCATCTGCTTTTTTATCCTGCTGCTCTTAAACTTTTCTGAGCCGGCAAAGTCACACCCCAGCAGCACTGCCATCCAGGAATGATGCTGCTCCCGTTCCTCGAAGGCCTGGCTGCAACGACTTGATGGTTTCTGTGGCTTCTCCCAAGGGTGCCAGCTGGTGGATGGTGTTGGATGGGACAATCCTGGGGTCCCTCTGCCCAGCACTCCTGAATCTGAGTGTTAACCATGAGTGGGAATGGTCTTGCCTTCTCTACATCATGGAGCAGAGTCCTGTGCTCTTGGAGCTGGGATGGAGATGGGCAGGAAGGTGCTCAGAGCTGGCTGCACAGAGGGGCAGCCCTATGTGGGATGTGTATACCATGCTTGGGTGTTGACCAAAAGAAGGAGAGGTTCTCCTGAGCCTCTTCGAGGTGGTGTGTTTTTCCTGTGTCTTGTTCCATGCTCCCACCTTGGTTCCTGGCCTTTGAATTTGGGATCCAGTTTCAGGAGGTGAAATCAACTTTTGACTGTGTTGAAGGTCAGGGGGAAGAGCTTCCCCCCGTGATCTTTACTGTCGTGCAGCTGGAGCAATCATACAGGAGTGTGTGGATTCATCTGGTGGAAAATACAGGACTTTTGGGTCCTTCTGGGATTCTCTTCTTGGCTTTGCTTCTGACTCATGAAATGACCTTTACCCTGTGAGCACATCTCCCTGTGCTCCTTACCCATACCCACTGTCTGCAGTCCTGGAGGGGCTCCCCATCTGCATTACCCAGGTGGTGTAAAATTCCTGTGTGGAGGTGGGACAGAGGGAGGGACCCCCTGACTCCTTTCCTGCTACCTTACCTGCAGGCTGATGGTGCAGAGAGGGCTGAGGAAGGGACATAAGTGGAAGAAATGGGTGGGTGGAGGAGCAGGAGGTGGACCAGGATCCATGCACTTCTCCAGCTCTCTCCAGAGCTCAACAGGTAGCAGTGGGAGGGCAGGATGCTGCTGTCAAGTCCGATGGTTGCTACAAGCTGTCCCGTTAGGAGCTGGGATTTTCTCTGTGCAAAAAATGATCTGCACGGATGAAAGTTCCCCGCCTCTCCCCTGCGTGCACACACGTCCCTGATCTCTGCAAGAGAGTGACAGCTTCTCTAATTAGGCAGCCAAGGAGGTAACCTTAGCAACTCCACGCCGGTGCTGGGGACCATCTCCAGCTACCCTTGGAGATGGCGTGTCTGGGGTTCAAATGGCCTCTCAGGAGGACAGGAGAGCTTGAGCTGCCTGCACGCCCGTCTTCCCTCCCTGACACCATTTCATGGGGCTGGCACTGTCTGCCAGCAAGGAATGAGATAGCCACATCCCACCACTGCTTGCTCTGCTCTTGCTGATGCACAGGTTGGGTGCACTACCTGCCACAGCTCTGGGGAGAACTGCTCTGGGGTCTGTGGGCAGTACTGGAAGGGAACCGGTGCAGAAGGAGGTTCTGAGCCTGCTTCTGCACCAGTGATGCCTGCTCTGCTGTGAAAGGTGGCTGGGGGCTGCATCAGGAGAAGCTCTGGAGATCCAGGAGAAGCTCTGGAGATCCAGGAGAGCAGGAACCTGCTCTCCAGAAGCACAGCATGAGACAAGTACTTGACTTATCCCATCTCCTGAGGTTGCAGATGGTGGGAGCTGGCAGCCTTGCAGCAGAGCAGCGCTGGCTCGGGGCTTGGAAGGTGGTTGTGGGCACAGTAGAGTCCGTGTTTGCTGCAGAAAGACCACTGGTGTCCTGTGCCCTGGGAGCTGAGAGCCTGCCTGTCCCTCATCCTCTCTGTCCCTCCATCCTCTCTGTCCCTCCTCCTCCCTGCCCGGGTTGATGCAGTGGCTGCAGCACTGAGAGTCCCTTAAAACCTGCCTGTGCCTCCTGCCCTGTGGGCTGGAAGGGGCCTTGGCCACTCAAAACAGTGCTCAGAAATACTTTTTTATAGCAGCTGGGAGCAAGCCAGGGCGAAAATGAGCTGAGGCCGCTGAAGGGAGATAAGCTGAGACGTAAACTGTGATTTTCTGCCCTGTGAGCCCTATGCATGGATTTCATCTTTTAATGGAAGTGCAGTAAATAAAAGCCATTTTCACAATAAGCTGAGCAACAGGTCATAAGCGTCTGAGCCACTGAAATTGATAGAAGCGAGCTAAGCGTAACAAATCTCCCAAAATTGCACCAGACTCCACTTGTATCTAGTCCCTTCCTGCATCTCACCAATTATAGCAAATGGCAATTATTTCTGAGCCAGAGCTTTCTCTGAATAAAACCACAGTCAAACTGCAGATGCTTTATCTTCTTTTCAAATAGATTTGTACCGGAGGAAAAACCCCCAGTGGGGAGAAATCCCATTTGAACGGGCTTTCCCTAGCAGTGTTTGCAGAGAAAGTGGATGCTGGACGTGCGTGGAGGTGTAAATTTGTCTGATGCACAGTTTGCTGGCTCTGGCTGAGAGGGGGATTCAGGGAGATGTCAAGCGTGTTCCATTTCAAATGTCACTTGTGTCTTTGTTAGGATGGAGCTGGGGCTGGGGATGTGCTGGTGCCAGCCGTCACGGCGTGACCTGCTCGCTGCTGGGATGCTCCTGTCGATGGGTCCCCTGTGGACCATTAACTATTTCTCCCTTTTCCAGTTAGATCCAATAAATGACTATTTCTTCTGAATCCCCACCGTGGGACTCTGTGCTGGTACACAGCAATGTTTCCAGGGTGTCAAGCAGACTCTGAGGTCCCAGCTCAGACTAAATGCTAGTGCTTTTGTCCCATATAACCTCTGGTTTTTAAAAAACATCTCTGCCACAGAGCCTTGGGGACTCACCTCCATAGATGATAGCACATGGGGTGAAATAGGTGGTTCTCTACACCAGTTTGTCCAGTTTGAGTGGGTTGCCTGGGAATTTATTTGAATACATTTGCAAGCATTTATAAAGAGGTGCTCATTTTATATGTGGAGATGGGGCACTCCTGATTTTACCTGCTCAGTCTCCAAAGTCAACCTGGTCTTCACCATTGCTTCTGGCTTCATGGTGTTTGAGGAAGATGTCCCCAGTGCTGTAGGGCTCACAGAGGAGGGCTGTGCAGCTGGCAGTGAGTGTGGGGATGGTCACCCCTTGGCTGAATGGCTGTGCAGAGGCGTGAGGCATCTCATCCCTGATGTGTTTATGTACATATGAGTGAAGTGCATTGCCTGGGATTTGTTGGAAGCGAGCTCCTGCTGTTAGATGCTGCTGGAGATGCTGACGAAGAGCTGCCACACGATAGCAGGTGTATGCAGCTCAACTGGCTTTCTGATTGATGTCATTAGTGCTCCCTACTGAAAAAATCCCTGGGAAGTCGGACACTTTCTGCCTCTGGATTTCTCCAGAAGTTTTAGCTGAATAGCTTCTCGCTAGGTGTGTCGAGGCTGCTAATGTGGCACCCTCCTGGGTCCTGGAAAAAAATGCAAGGTCTGAAATTGCCCAAGGACCGATTTGTCTCTCCTCATGTTGTTAGTGAAGTGCATCGCCCAGGGGATTTTGCAGTGCTGGGAAGCTGTGGGATGGGACGAGGAGGTGGCATCGCCTGCCATGGCCCCGAGGCCACTGGTGGGTGAGACTTTCCTAGCACGGGTGAGATGAGAAATCACCAACGGGGAGCGATGAGCGTTGTTCAATGATGCGTCCTCCCCTGTCATGGGGGAGCAGAGTTTGATGGATTTACTTTGCGTTGGCTTCGCATGAAGAAAAATGTTGGTTATTTTTTTTTGTCTTTTTACCTTAGACTTGGGAATTACTTCCCCCCCCCCCTTTGGTTGTTAATGAAAAGCACTGAGCCAGCTTCTCTTCCATTTAATTTGCTTGCATGAGCTGGCAGCACCCCCCCAAACACCTCCCAAAAATATATGTTAAATCTTTGTTGAGAGGCTTCCAGGGCTGCCTTTAAATGGGCTGCACACACAATCCTGCCTGCAGGTGTTCTCCATAAAGTTTGCAGCTTGGTGCTTGCAGGCAAATACATCTGTGTGTGGCTGGAGTCCCCTTGTCCAGCTGGAGGAGGAGCTCATGTGCAGTGTCCTTGTGAGCAGCTCACAGGGAGGATTTCTGGGGAAAGCAGCCCTCAGGGTCACCATGAACCCTATTTCTCTGCTGGGTCTCCTCCATCGACAGTATTGGAAACAAATCATAGAATGGTTTGGGTTGGAAGGGACCTTAAAGCTCATCTGGTTCCAACCTGCTGCCATGGGCAGGGACACTTCCCACCAGACCAGGTTGTTCCAAGCCCCATCCAACCTGACCTTGAACACTGCCAGGGAGGGGCAGCCCCAACTGTTTTAAATTCAAGTGAGCAAAAATTTATAAACATTTCACATCTGTTTTGCTTAGTCCATCATCTGCTGCTACAGTTTCAAAAATCAAAATGACATTAAGACAAGAAGAAGAATTAAACAGACTTACTAATCAGCTACTAACTACTAATCAACAGAGTAATCAACTAAAATATAGGATCAGTGTCGTCATTCAGTACATCCACCTTCCTCTGGTGAATGGTTTGGCAGCAGAACCTGTTCCTTTACTCAGCTAAACAGAATGTCATTGTCCACCTCCCATGGAGTGTAATGAATCCAGATGGAGATGCTTGGCCCCCATAGATGCAGCAAACTGAAGCTCCCCTAGATCCTCCACAGCACTGCGACTTGCTCTCTGCTTCTTGCAGCTCTTCCATAACTCAATTGGCCCCTGTGAACCTCTTTTCAATTTGGGAAGTGCTGTCTTTGTGTCCTTTTGCCTAGCCAGCTGTAATCCCTGCCTGGCTGTGCCCCTTACTGGGTAGCCGTTTATTTTCCATAATCTTTTATAAAACATTTTTATCATAAGCTCTCTGAAAATCCGCTGAAATTAGACCCTCTAAATCACTTTCATCTATTTTAAAGACTTTTTTTTTCAGACAATACTACCAGGTTGCTTAGCATGCCTGTTTTCCACCATCCCTTAAGGAAGTTGCATTGCCTTGACCTGTTCAGATTATGCTTTGCGGGTTTCTATATTGGCTGACCCCTAATTAGACTCTGAGTGAAGTTCCTGATCTCCTGCAGTTTGGTATTTAGCTCTGCAGCCCTGGAGTCACGGTCTTCTGCTTTTTAAAAATAAAATAATAATAAAAAATAAAACCCTGCAGCTACTTTACTGTTTGCACAGCTCTTTAGGAAAAGCATACAGGGCTTGGTAAATATTGTGGGAGTTATATTGGTGCTTGGTCCAACGCTGTACCTGAGCTAAGAAGACTCCTCAGATCTGAAGGACTGAAATGAGCTTGGCAGCCAGGATGCACAAGTTTCCCTAAGTAGCTACAACTTCTGAGGAACCTCATCCTATGCTTCTGATGAAGCTTTGCTGGTAGTTGATGCCTCGTTTGACTTGAGGTGTGGGTTTTTTCTGGAGATATTGATCCCTGTAAGATGGGGAGAGCCGTGGATGAGCTGGCTGCCTGCATACAGTGGTCCTAGGTCTGTGTGCAGGGAGGAGGGAGGCTGGTGCACAGCTTGGCAATTATTATTTTCTTTTTTGTATGGGAAAAGAAGCCCATTCTCAAGGCATATGGCTGATGCCTTCCCCTGATGAGAAAGCTTTGGGGAAAAATAGCATTGGTTGGCCAGCTCTCTGTATTTGGGAAAATAAGGCTATTCAGAGCAAAGCCTCCCACCTTGCAGGCTCAGACATAACTGTATCCAGCAGCTGGAAGCTGCAATTAGATAAATTCAGGCTGAAAATGAAGCACAAATCCCTAGATGAAATTAGCTGGCTGGTGTCGGGTGGGGGGTCGTGCTGTGTGATTGCTGTGGTCTCTCCTGCCTGCCTGTGTATTTGGGAACAGCTGGTTTTGGGAAGAGCTGCTCCCGTGGCAGCTCTCTCCCGTACTCCAACTGCCCGAAAGCTATAACAGCCTGTAATACTCCTGTCTTTTTTTGCTTCCTACAAACAAAGCAAGCTTCTTCCTAGACTTCGCAAGAAGGGTAGGACATGGGAAGGATGTCTTTGAATAGAAGCATCCATCCTCTCCTTCATCCCTTCTCCCTCTCCCCCATCCTCTCACTCCTTTCTGCAAGGTTAAATGCCACAGCAGAGAAGGAAATTGAGTTTCGGTGTCTGTGCTCCCAAAGGCTGCTCTCAGCTGGAGAAATGCATCATCCCACTGGGCTCTCGTGCTAATCCCTCCTGGGATTGCTTTCTGGCTGGGAGGCAATGACACAGATTGAAGGGGTTACAGCCGATGCTCCCGGTGTCCTCGGGTCAATGGGATGCTGGTCCCATCACGCACTTACAATGGAGAGGGTATCTCTAGAAGCAAGGATTTATTTACTGTGTCTGGCCTGGCAGGGGTAATTTAGGATTGTAAGGAATAAATAGTCAGATATCTCCACTTTCTGAGGGCAATGCCAAATAAAAATGTATGAGTCTATTTTTTTGTATTATTGTTTAGAAGAAAAGAGTCCTCATACCCTGCCCAACGGACTGGGCTGTATAGGCAAAATCAAGGTTAAAGCTTAGGATCAGAGCTACAGAAGCCTTGTGAGAAAGAGTCCAGGACATTTTCCCCAGTAATCTTGGGGTGGAAGAGCTATTGACCCCAAGATGGGTTTGTAGTGAAGGGAAAATTGTGTTGTCTCCCATCCTCTCATTTACAGTCTCCTTTCCTGTAGGACTTGGTGAATTCTTCATCTCTGATGATGCAGATTACCATCGGCTGATGGGAGACTTTATCTTCTGTATCCTCTTGGGGGGGTGTGGGTCAGGCTGCCTGAGAGATATGGTCCTGCTGAAGTGTTACATCCCCAGCTGTGCTAATGAAGAAAGATCCATCAAAGGTCTCAGTTTTCAGAGGGGTTTTTCGATTGAGCCTGTGTTGCCCCTCAATGCATGTGTATATGTACACCCATGTGTATGTGTATATAAAAAAGCCTATTTAAACATGTTGGCTAACACATTAAAAATAATTGTTATTGGTCCCACAAATCACTAGCAATATTGCTGTGTCTGTATTACAGCCTAAATTTTCACTTGATTGCTACCACGTAATTTTTAGCAAATAACCAAAGTGCTCTAACTTAAATATTGTCACAGAATCCTTTTAATAGGCAAATGAGGTAATTATAATCTCCTTGGTTAGTAGGATAGCTTCCACCTACCAATGTGCACGCAACACATTTTGCTGATTTCAAGCAGGCTTTGGAGATCTGCACTTTCTTTAGTGGTAGTTCTGCAAAGCTTGGAAAAAAACCCTTCAGTTGGGTCAACAGGAAGGTTTGCAAATGGGCAGGAGATGGCACATGTCCTGGTTGCTTTTTTACAGGGTTGCTTTTGTCTGGGAAGAGTTTGTCCATGGGCTAGGGATAAGCTCAGAAATAATGTGCAGACTTCAGCCCTGCTCCGAGATGCTGGCGGGTCGGTTTGGGGATTAGTGGCTGAGCAGAGCTTGTGGCAAAGCAAGCATTTCTGGCACAGTGCTGGCTTTCTAAAATGAGCTCCAATCTCTTGCAGGAACTCAAATCTTTTCGGAGTTGCTTTCCAGCTCTGCAAATTTTTGTGCATGAGTGACAGCGAGCAACTCCAAGCTACTGGTGCTGCTGGGGTCCCCGGTGCTGTGGGCAGCTGGTGCTGGGCACAGGCAAGGTTGGCATGACAGCTGTCTTTGGTGCCCACCAGCTCTGCAGCATCTGCTCCATCACCTTCTCCTCCAAATGCACCCCATGAGCATTCACACTGCCCATGAACAGTGGCACATATGGGGAAGGGCAGGAGCTGGAGGGGATTCTGTTTCTAGCTTGTCTGTAT
The DNA here is from genome assembly GCA_013398125.1 of Aegotheles bennettii. Lineage (NCBI taxonomy): Eukaryota > Metazoa > Chordata > Aves > Caprimulgiformes > Aegothelidae > Aegotheles > Aegotheles bennettii. The sequence continues at coordinate 835,725 of VZRW01004302.1, read as the reverse complement.
TAAAGTTTTCTTGGCCTGGTCTGAGGTTTGCAGTGAGGTGTTAAAAGTGGCTTTCAGAGGCTTGGATCTTGAATTGGTGGAGTGAAAGCTGGCAGCTCTGTGTTCCTTCTCAGCTCAAAACGAAGGGCTGGATGCTGGGCTCAGCTGCAGGAGCTGTCGCCGTTGGGGTGCACATGGAGATGGGAGGCTGGGCTAAAATTATACCCGAATTAACTGTAGCCAGGGAAAGGAGTTGGGATGCAGAAGGTGTCTGGGATGGAGGTGCTGCCTGTGTGTGGGACGGCTGGCTGCCTTCATGCTGCCTGTGGATGGTCACAGCCCCAGGGACCATGGCACATGTGGGTGAGCTTGGGGGCTCTCATGTGCCACCCGCTGCTCCGAGAGTGAGCAGTCACAAAATGTGCATGATGAATTCATCTCCTGCAGCATCTCCTACTCCTTCAGTCCTGGAGGTCCATGGCTTGGTGGTTCTCGGGGACATCCCTCATTCACCAGAACTGTGTTTTGCAAACCAGCGGCTTCTCCATCCCCCTGATTTCCCTGATGTTCCCTCCCTCCATCAACGGGAGCTGATGGGGAAGGAAATCACAGCTGCAGAATGAGCTGTGCTGCTGTACCTTGCCATCACCTAAGCTATACTTTTTTTGGCTCTCTCTCACGCTCTGCCTCTGATGATTGTAGCGGGGAAAACGCCTTGATTGCTGACAGCTTCTCAGGAGTTGCGGCACAATTGAATCAGTTCCCTTTCAGTGCATAGAAGGACTTCAAATTGTAATCACAGGCCTTTCTCCATCTCCACATTGTGTTTGGCAGGCAGCTGCAAGCCAGTGCTGTCCTCCTCCTCCTCCTTCTCCTCCTCCTCTTCAGAGCCCACTGGGCTGTGCTGGCACTGATCCCCTCACTCTTACCCCCCACCAAGGCTGCTCCTCATTGGGTATTTGCACGTCCCCTGCAAATAAGACTTGTGATGGAGTGGGTTGGGGTGGTGTGGCAAAGCCAGCAGGAATGGGTGAGGTGGCTTCTGGGGACAGCCAGCACCAGTCAGGTGAGGAGCTGCGGGTTAGGGATGCTCTGTGCTGGTGCATCTGGAAAGTCCCAGGTTGAAGGCAAAATGAGAGTTCTGCCAGGCTCCTGTCCTGCCTGCCTTGCAGCCCAAGGCAGATGGACATCGTGCTCAAAGCTGTAATGATGACTTTGAGATGCATCTTCTCCCAGGGGCAATCTTCTTCCCAACTCTCTTCTTTTTTGGGGGGAGAAACCCCATGCGGGAGCTGGGGGCAGCCACCTCCCTCTGCCCAACCTCTCTGACCACATAGAAACCAGAAGAGAAAGAAACGAGCCTCTGCTGTCCTGGGATCTAAAACATCTAGGTCTTTCACTGTCAGAAGGTGACCAGAAGCCAGGCAGGGCTGGGTGGGTGACACCTGGAGCTGAGGGAGCTTCCTTGTGACAGGGGAATGACAGCCCTGCCCGTGCCTCGTGCTGGTGTCATGTGGCTGTTTTATCTCCGTGTGTCAGCATCTCATTCCCTACCCCATCAGTGGACTTTCTGCTGCTTTGCCTTCTTTTCTTTCCCTTCCCCTGACCCTTCATTTTCTTTGTGCTGCATCTATTTTTTGCTTTCCTTGGCTTTCCTTTTGTTTGCCATCTCCCCCTCTGTGTCTTTCTGCTCCCTTCAGAAAATTCCCAGCCTTCCTTCCGCAGGGCTGTGTCCGTGTGGATGCTGGCAGGTCCGGGAGGATGCCCCTCCTGCCCCTCAACTCCCACTTCATGCTGCCAGCCCAGAGCTAGCAAACGCAGCACAGGATCAATGTGTCAATGGAGAATTGAGTGTGGAGAGAATTAGGGCAGCAAGGCATAATAATAAAACCTATTGCTGTTGAAACCAAGCCAGGAGAAGCTATAGAGGGAGGGCTGGGTGCCAACTCTAGGGGAAAAAGTATGGTTCAGCGTGGCCCATAATTCATCTATCTGGAGGCTAGGACAGGGCTAGGATAAGGTTTTGGGCACAGGGACAAGCAGGGAGCTGATGGTGGCTGTGGCAGAGCCCCGGGACTGAGCTCAGCCTTGCTTCTCTCCCCGCAGACCTCAGTGCCCAGCAGTGCCATGTGCTGGTCTCACGCTGCTGAGCTTCGGTCTGACTGCTGAAAGAGTCATGGTGTTCCCTTTCCTAAAGGGCTGGGGAGGTAAATCCAAAAATAAAATAGCTATTCAGTGGGAAAGAACAGCTTGAAAGTGGTTCTGTGCTTCGGGGGGGCAGGTTTTGCCATTCTGTTCGTGCTTGCGGCGCATACTTTCTGCAAGAGGAAAACCTAAAACTTGTTAAATTTGAAAATCCTGAAGTCCCCTGTGAGCAGCCTGGCTGGGGGTAATCGCGGTCATGTCCTGGAAGTGCAGGACAAGTATTCCTGTGAATTTGTTCTGGGAGCATCAGTCCCAGTTGAGCAGCACAGCTCAGGCACGTGCTTTGCTTTAAGCACTTGCGTGTGGAGGCTTCGAGCTGAAAAGGATCCAATAGGCTCAAGACTCTGTTTGCCTTGTGGTGATTTTATTTGTTTTTTTCATGTTGGGAAGGAGAACCATCTCGCAGTGGCAGTCAATTAGAAAAACAAAACTCCAAACCTGGCTGCTGTGATCTGTCGTTCTCCCCTCCACTAAGCCCCATCGGTTCCTTCTGAATGCCGAGGTGATGTTAGCAATGCTGACAACGTCGTTATCACAGACGTTGTCTTTAAGGCAGCCTGGTTTGTCTCCAAGGCTTTCAAACTTTCTTTTGTCCCAAGAAGTCAAAGTAAATTATAGGCAGCCAGCTAGAACATGCATTCCTGGGGGATCCGCTTTCCTTGGCAGATAAGCAGGATTTTTTGTTGCACGCTGAGCCCTCTGATTGTACAACTGTCACCATTATGTGCTGCATAATGGCACAATGGGATGGACTGGCAAACCAGGTCAATGGCTGGGGAAGCAGAGGTGTCTGTGGTGCATCCCACAGCATCCTTGCTCAACATTGCATGGTACGTGCTGTAGCATCTCTAGGCTTCAGTGCATAGTAGAAGTACCTAGTCTTAAAACCTTTTTTAGAGGTTTAGAGGGCACCTTTTACCGTATGACAGCTCGACCTCCAGCTTCACATATGGCTTCATGATGGCAAGAGCCTCCTTCCCCAGGAGGATGACCAAGCCTCTTGGGTAAGCCAGCCCTGAAGCTGGGGAGAGGAAGGACCCAACCCTCTTCCCGTGCCACAGCCGGGAAACAAATAACCCTGGTTTCAGCTTAAAAATTGTGTCCTCACATCAGCTGGGGTAGAGCAGCTCATATGTTCTTGTTTCCCTAAATGAAGGATGCACTCAAGCAATTGAAAACAACTTCTGGGACAATCTGGTCCCATTATGTCTAATGGAACCGAGTGTACGTGGTGCGTCGCGCGTGCTGATATCTTAGAGAAACAAAGAGGGATTTTCCCATTATTCAGAGAATGGATGAGACGTGAAATGAACTCCTCAGAGGCGTTTCAGTTTGTCACAATAGAGCAAAGTGAGTCACGTTTGGAGGATTCGGGAACAAAATGTATGCAATTCCTTGTATTCCCCTGTTTGTGTGCTCCCTCCCGCTTCTGTCCCCCTCCTCCCTTTCCTGTTAAAATTTGGCAGCAGAAACCCAAACTCAAGGTGCACTTGCTTATGCTCTTAGAAACATCAGTGGAGGATGGAGTGCAGCCCGGAGGAGGCATTTGCTTGTGTCTGAAAAGCTGGCAGTGGCCGTGAGGAGCAGCTAATCCAGTGAGCCAAGGCAAGAGCATCTCGGCTCTTTTGAGTGTGGTAGTTTGAGCATTAAGAAATAACCAAATAGCCTGTGAACTGGAATAATTAATCTCATATTGATAAGTAAGCTAACAGATTCAATGGACTATGGGATGTTGTATTTGCAGCCCTGGAGCTGCTTGATGCTTCCCAGCCAGAGAGGAGTGTCCAAAGCTTTTCCCACGGCTTTCCCTTCAGTTAATATCATTTCACTAAAGAAAGCAGGGAGGGAGCAAGGGGTGAACACTTAATTTGTATCCTCCAATTGGCTGAATTAGAATTAAAACTGCCATTTTACTGTGAAGTATTGTTTTTCACAGCTGAGTTGCAGGAGGTTTAGGATTTTGCTGGGCGGGTGTCCTGTTTCCAACTCTGCACCATCACAAATGAGAGTTGAGGGAGGCTGGTTCACCATCAGCATCAGCACAAACCCAGTGAAGGTGTGCAGCACTCTCCCAGCAGCACTGCCTGTTCCAACACCTTTGCTTTGGTGGCACTGAAACATTCCCAGGTGCCTTCCAGAAGGTCTGTCCTAGCTTGGGAAGGGCTAGGTGCAAACTTGATGCGTGCAAGGAGCACTACAGAGTTGAGTCCCCCCATAATGGGGACCTTGTGCCAACCCAGGCAGTGCTTCCAGGGGCAGTGACCAATAGAGCCTTACCTGGATCAGCAACCCCCCATCTTTGATTGTTTATGCTTTCGAAGTGGAGGCTTTTTCCCAAAGCAAGGCGCAGGTGTAGGGATGGAGATGCTGAGGGTGGTGTGGGCAGCAGCTTTCCTCGGACAGATTGTGCAGATTTTGGCAGGGGTGTAGAATCTTTCTTTGCTGGCCAGCATGGAACACTGCAGTTTGTTTCTCCTTAAAGCAACGTAATTTAATTTTCTCCTGTAGAAATGCTGTCCAAAAATAAATCCCTTACAGGAGAAACTTAATTAGAAAGCCTTGGACATAAATCTCTTGCAGGGCTCTTTGAGCCTCCTGCATCCCATCCTGGCTGTGGGGATCTCCTGCCTGTTGAGGCCCCACTTTCAAGACCTTCCCTAGAGTGGTTCCTGCCTCTTGTTGAGCTCCTCTTTGCTGCACCTGGGTTGCTGATTAAGGACTGCCTTGAAAGGCATCTTCAAACTCTTAAAGGACTGTTTCCCGACTTAACAAATCAATGCGTTAAGATCTATAAATATTTAATCACTGTTTGCTCTCCAGAGGCTGGCCTTGTGCCTCTTCCCTCTCTGCTCCCCCTCCTCCAGTAAGACCCTCTCTACAGTGCCCAGATAATCCCTTTGCCAATGACCACTGCATGACTGTGCCCCTTCTCTGGTAGCACGAGGTTTATAGAAGAAACAGCCCCCAAAGATCATGGGAAAACCCTGGCTGGGTCTTCTGCTACAAGCAAACCAACAATGGTGGGTTGAACCATGCAGCTTGTGAGAATGTGGGATTTTTATGTTAAAATGTTCTCCCATCTCTGTGGAGCATCTGCCACTGGTTTATCTTGTGTGTGAGGGTTTGGAACTACTCTTTCCCCATAGCAGGGTGAGCAGGAGGGGGGGTGTGTGGCAGTGATAAGTGAGGGTCCAGCAGGTCACTGAGAAGCTGCCAGACCCCTCCTGTGCTGCACCATCAGGGTGTTCGTGGGCTGCCCACCCCTATGCCCATTTCTGTACAAGCTGTGATCCTGAGCTGCAAAACACAAACCACCCCCCCAGCAAACTCTAAATTCCCCTAGAAGAGACACAGACATTGTGGCTTATGAAACAGGTTCTTTATCACTCTGCACATTTTTTTAATTTTATTTTTTTTCCCCCACTGCAATTAAATTCAAGGTCTGGTGTCATCTGCTGTCATCATTCACAGGGAGAAGCTGTGGATGTGACAGCAGGAACGTGCTGGGAGGAGGGAGCCAGGCTGCACCCTGAGCTTGGGGAGAGGTGGGAGGGCAGTCTGCCCTGGGTGTGCTGTGCCCACATCCCTCTGGGGGGAATCTGGGATGAACTGGGGTGTCCTGCATGTGCTGGGCTGGCGTACAGGGAGCAGAGATGCTGGTGTGGTGCTCTGTGGGCACGGGGAGCCCAGTTTCCCTGCAGGACTGGTGAGCCTTAACATTTCCAGTGCTCGCGCCTGCTGGGGGTTTTGCTGCGTGAAACTCTTTGTGGGAGGGGGAACAGGCCAAGTTTCATGGAGGAAAAAAAAGCATTTGAGCAAGAGCTGATAGCAAGTTTGGTCGCAGAGAAGGAGCAAAACCTCCCAGCATGAGCTGCAAGGTACTGCTTGCAAGAGCCTTCCCTCTCCTCTCCCTCTCCTCTCCTCGATGGTTTCCTGCTGCGCTGTTGTGTGCCTGCTGTGCTCGTGTTTTCCCTGTAACTTGTTTGGAAGATTTCTGGGGTTGTTGGCCTGAGTTATGGAAACAAGCAGGCATTGGAGCAGCTGCGTTGGTGGCAATACCAGGGCTCGGCCAAGCTGAGCACAGGCTGCTGCTTTCTTCTGCTCGCTGGCTCTGCTTCCCACAGGATCTCATTCTCCTGGAGTTCTTCTCAACACTTAGCGATTCATCAGCCTTTGTCCACCTCCAGAGGTTTGGCTGTCTTTGCCTCCTTTCCTAAAAAGGTGACATTTGAGGGCTTTGAAGATGTCAAAATGAAGCCTTAAACTGGGCAGGAGTGGGGAGGTGGGTGCTGATCCTTCTCAGAAGATGCTCCCCCAGAGCAGCAGAACTGTGCACAGGGGCTTGGGCAAGGAAAGTAGAGCTCTGCCTCACAGGTACTAGAACTGGATGCCTCTGGCTCTCTGCTTGTGTGCTGCAATTTGGAGAAGCCCAGTGATGTGGATAGGCTTTCCTGTGTGTTTGGGGGGAGATGGTTTCCCCTGTAGGAACATCTATAGGGTGCCTGCTGGTTCCATGGCTCCATCTGGAATCTGCTTTATTTTGATTTCTGAAAGTGAAAATGAGAAGGAACTGAATGTGTGGGGCTGGCTGGCTCCATCTCAGGGGCTTTTGTGGAGTCTTCCAGCCAGAAGCCTCTGGGGACCCTGGGGAAACTGGAGGCAGCAGCAGGAGCCATCCCATTTTGAAAACAATGAAATGCAAAATGTCTTGATTTCCCCCACCTTCCTCCCCTGAAATGAGAAGGAAATTCCAAAAAAATCTCATCATGACAACTCTGACACTTCTGTTCCCATTTGCTCCAAAATTACCTTTCAAATATAGTTCAGTCCTCCCCAGCAGAAGACCTGTCAGAGAGAGACTTTTCCAGGACAGCTGAGGAAGAGCATCCATCCCTGCTATCTGTGAGGGGTCTGAACATGGCACATTGCAGCTCTGGGTGCCTGTGCTGTGCTCACTCCTCCTGCAGCCTGAATCCCAAAGGGAGACAATGTTCTGATATTGTAATTTGATGATAATAATTCAGCATTTACAGAATCTTCCATCTCTGAATAACAAAGCATGTCAGGAAAAAATATTATCCTCAGTGACAGGTGGGGGATGAAAGGTGAAGTCAAGTGAGTTGAGCTGAAGATCTGGGTGTGCAACCTGGCATTTCTGACTTCGGAGTTGGAGGGTTTTACTTTCCTGATGCTCTCCTTGTCTCCTGGCTGCCTTGCAGGGGATGTCACCCAGCAGATGCTGATGGGATGCTCTTGGGGTGGAGGTATCAGTGAGTTTGCAGCCCTGCGTGCAGTTTGCTCTTCCATGGTCTCTGCGGTGGGCTCTGCTGGAAGTTGAGATGTCAACAGTGAGGGGATGATGTCCCAGAGCTTTGAATACAAGGGACAGAAAATTATTTGTTTGAAAAGTAAACAAATGCAAGCTTCTGAAAAGGAGAAGGCTCCGAGGAGACCTCATTGCTGTCTTTCAATACCTAAAGGGGGTTTATAAGAACGATGGGGACAGGCTTTGTAGCAGAGCCTGTTGTGATAGGACAAGGGTTAATGGTTTTAAACTGAAGGAGAGGAGATTTAGGTGAGGCATAAGGAAGAAGTTTTTCACCGTGAGGGTGGTAAAACATTGGCCCAGGTTGCCCAGAGAGGTGGTGGATTCACAATCCCTGGAGATGTTCAAGGCCAGGTTGGATGGGACCCTGAGCAATCTGGTCTGCTGGGAGGTGTCCCTGCCCATGGCAGGGGAGTCGGACTGGATGACCTTTAAGGTCCCTTCCAACTCGAGTGATTCTGTGATTCTGAAAAGGACCCTGATGCTGTTTCTGATGCCATAAGGAATGGCAAAGCTGCAGAGAGCAGCCTGGGATTGCTGACCTGCCCTTGAAGCGCGATCCAGACATCTGTGTGAAAGTGATGTCCGTATTATCATTATAGCTAATTGTTCAAACTCCTTCTTATCTGCATGACTTCACTCCTGAAATGACCGAACGAGAGGATGGGGGAGCGAAGGGAGGGAGGGTCTGTGGTAGTGAGTCCAAACCAGGGATTAGAACAGAAATTGACTTATAATTAAAGTTATGGAGCTGCTGCTGCAGCAGGGTAATTACTGACGGGGACCACTGAAGCGCAGATGAGGAAACATAAGATACCTGGTGAGCATCCAAGCAGGGGTGAGGAGACAAAATGATGCTGCTTGGGAGGACATTTAGGATGAATTTAGGAAAGGAAGGGGATAGGGGAGTGATCCTGTGGTGCCGCAGCTCCCTGAGGTATTTTAAGTTGGATGTGGCACCCTTTGGGTGGATTTACATGTGCACCTTCCTGTGTGGGGACACCTTGCAGTCCCCATGCATGTGTTTTGCTCCCAAGGCAGCCAACCTGTTGTTTGTGCAAAGGGAACCTTTTATTTGGCGAGTGTTGGCCTCTGCTTTTCATTTCATGCTCGGCGCTCAGACGTCAAGGGCTGTTTCTTTCCAAGACCATTTCTAAATGCTTCTGAGTTAGTGGAGCTGGGTCAGTAGCACTGGGAGGGAGGACAGGGAGGTGTTTTTTCCCCTGGTCCGATACTTGTGGCTGTTTGCTTGCATTCCTCTGCCCTTCCATGTGCATGCTGCTTGGTTTTTATTTATTAATGTTGGCCAAGTGTTGTTTCTTGGTGGTGACACAATTAGAGCTGTGCATCCATGAGTGCTCAGAAATGAGCAGTTATCTGTGTCTGCTCATGGCAGAGACCACAGAGCCACTGACCACCAAAATGAGCTTTGGTGACCCCGGTTTGGCTCTTGTGCTCAGGGTCAAGAGGAGTTGTTTTTATTTTCACCTCCTGTACGACTGATACTGTCTCTTATCTGGATGCTCTTCCTGCTGATCTCTCTGCCTGGTTGCTGCCTGGAGGATGGAGCACAGTTGGATGTGGTGATGGTACCAAAAGCCTCAGCATCCTCCACCCAGGGCAGGAGCATGGGATCTGCTTCCCCACTAGCAGAAGTGAGACTGGTGTGAGCGATGGCTGTTTCCTGGGTTGTACTGGGGAGGCTGAGGTGGACAAGTTGTTCCTGCTGGCGTGTCCTCTGCACCTGGTGGGGGCTAAAGTGGGCCAGGATGAGGGGACCTCCAGGCTGTGGCAAATTGTGCTAACACACTTCCCTGCAATATGCAAACTGCGTGCAGGAGCAATGGGAATTTCTGCCTGACCTCAGCTGGTGTGATCAACTGATGCCCTGAAGCATGAAAATAAATAGCTCTGACTCATAAGAACAAGTGGTGCAATTACTTTAGCTAGGATAAAATATTTGTAAGTATCTAATCCTTCTCTGTACCGTGTGCAGAAGCGAGTACTTATCTCCCTGCTGCTCCCTCTTCCCTGCAGCAGCACAGCTCCATGCAAACAAGGAGCCTCTTAAACCTCTCCTATCTTGGTACATCTGGTCCTGAATCCCTTGCTCCGAGCCAGGGCGGTGGGAGGGAGGCACAGCCCTGGGGATTGCTGCAAGTAGAAGTCGTATCTCTTAGTTCAGGGGTTGTTTTGTGGCTTTGCCTTAAAATAGCAGAGCGGGAGAGAGTGCCTGGAGGTCTGATAGCAAAAGGCCAGTTCAGAAGGAGTGGGAGGCAGTGAGGTGAAGCCCGAGGAGGGTTCCCTGGCTCCTGGCTGCCTCTGCAGGGTGCTGAAGGCAGCCACCAGCAGCTTCAGGGTTTGTTCTGTGGTCACTGGTGTGAAGAGAAGGAGCTCATTCTGGCTGACAATGGGATGTTTGGCTTAGCTGAGGAGTTGGCTGGCAGCTGAGGGCTGGCTACTGGACCAGGGTGCCTTGACTCCAGCCTGAGAGCATTGGAGGGGGAGATGGGACCCCCGTGCTGGCAGGAGGTTGCAGAGGTAGCGGCAGTGAACCCCATTTAACAACACATAGAAGGTGGATTCAGCTGTAAACAGAACTTTTTATTTCCCCCCTTAATATTATCCCCCAGCAGTGTCTCTCTCCTGGGTTTGCTCGCTGCTGCTTTGTGTTTTAATTTTGCTTGCTGATCACTGCAGCTGCTCTCGTGCTTAGCGACGGGGAGCACCTCATCCCTCCTGACCCGCGGGTGACAGGAGCCTTGTACCAATGTTCAATGACCAAGTCCTTGGATGCATCGACTCGGAAAATAAACTGCTTTGTAGGCAGGATGCTGGAGTAATGACCCAGCTGCTGTGGGTGGCTGCTGCTGGCCATTAGCTGCTCGCTGTGCCCAGCTCCTGGTGTGCAGATGCCGACATACGGCAGCAGGCAGAGCAGCACCCGTGAGATGTGAGTTGTGCTCCTGGAAGGGCAAGGGCAGCACCACTCATTCCACCAGCTGAGATTGTGTGGGTTTCCCTCTTGCTCTCCATTGCAGTGCCCCAGCATCATTCCCAGGGACGAGGCTGATCCCTTGCCCCAGCATCATTCCCAGGGATGAGGCTGATCCCAGTGCCCCAGCATCATTCCCAGGGACGAAGCTGATCCCAGTGCCCCAGCATCATTCCCAGGGATGAGGCTGATCCCAGTGCCCCAGCATCATTCCCAGGGATGAGGCTGATCCCGATACAGAGCCAGCATTTTTCTGACTCAAGCATTTTCTTCTTTCTCTTTTTTTTTTTTAAATAGTTTTTTCCCAATAGTGATTTAATAATATTTTTCCAAAATTTAGATATTTTTTTTTTGCTTCAAGCATTTACTATTTCAAAACTAATTGTCAAATGAAACATCAAGTTCACAACAAAACACGTTAAGGTTTTCTTCCTTAATGCTTGCAGCAAACTGCAGAATGACTTAATCTCCTGGCTGTGTCCTGCTGTCCAATCTGCCTTTGGTAGTGCTATATCTGGACAAATGTACCTGGTAATAAATTCTTCTTTTTTTTCTTTCCCCCCCCACCAATTTCACAGTCAGCAGGAAAATAGTCCTGACTTCAGCTGTACTCTTACAGGATTAGCATCTTGCAAGGACCTGACCCGAGCAGCTGGAGGTGTGCTGGTCCCTGCTGAGAGCTGCCTGGGTGCTCACTGGCGGCTGCATCTGAGCGTGTTTCATGGTGTTCAAGGTTTCTTGCATGACCAGGGGAAAGGACTTGATGTTGGATGAAAGATCTGTAACACTGGGCTGCTGTGTCCAAACCACTCTGAGGCAGTTTGAGTCTAGTTTGGAGTAGAGCTAAAACTAAGGTCAAGGCTGCTGTGGTCCAGCGCTGCCCTCACCGATGCTCCCCATCCTCCTCCCAGCCCTGGTGTTGTGGGTTTGCCCTCTCCTCCGTGTCTCCAGGCTGGGGAGGTGGTGATGGTACCTAGGATCAGGTGAGCTCTGCCTGGGAGGGAGACAGCATCATCTCCTGGGGCTGGGAAAGCAGGATCAAGCACTCCCAGAATTAAAGGATTTGCTTTGTTTGAAGGAGACTAAAATAAGCCATTTCTCATAGCTGCTTCTCTCCATACAATGATTGCCCCAGGGGGAAAAAATAATCCCAGCCTGCAGTACAGTGCTTTTTAGATAGCAAATAATTGGTGGGACAAGATCAGTTTTTGGGAGCTTGAGATCAGCATTGTACCTGTTCTGCTCTCAGGACTGGGGCTCTCCAGAGCTCTCACTGCCCAGCAGCTTGAGTATTCCTGCCAGGTTCCCTGAGCAGGGCTGGAAACCAAAAATGCCTCTGATGTGCACAAACTAATTACTGTGGCCTGTCCCTGGAGAGCGCCTGGGATTTGAGCTGAGATCCTGTATCTTGATCGTTCCCTGGGAAAGAAACAAAACCGGGCTTGTACCTACTGTCCCAGCAGACCTGGGGAGATGTGTGACTCAGGCTTGATTGCGTTACTCTCTCTGCCACCACGATATTAAAAACATTTAATAAATACATTTGGAGCAGATTGAGGTGCCTGTGCTCGGCTCACTTTGGGAGCACAGTGATGAAGTTCACCATGAACGTTGCTTCTTGCTGCAGCCTCAGCATTTTCTGGTCCTGGTTCTGAGCTGGGCTAACATTGGCAGACACCAGTTTCCCAAGGGAAAAATTTCCTTGATCTTAATGCTAAGGCTGGCCAAGGGGAGACTGAACTGTCCCATAGCAACCCTCCAGGCTTCAATGCTTCTGAGCCCTTTGGACACATTTATTTCTTTATTTATTACTTCAAATTGGGGTGTGTGGCTCTGCCTATCCCATGCATTACAAAACTTGTGTTTTCCAATTTAGTGGGTTTCTATTTTTCTGCTGTCTGCCTGATCAGAAGGGACAAAAGCCTCCCTGTGGCACCCACCAACCTTCCCACTGAAATGCAAACACCCTGGGAAGGTTTTGGCTTGAGCAAAGCACACCCTTCTGATGGAAACCCATTAGCTGCTATTTTTGTTTCCTCCCTCCTCTCTTCCTTGCTGGAATAAAGTGGTTTGCATCATTTTTCCCCTTGTTTCAGCCAACAAACATGTTTATTTCTCCTTAATTACCTGGGTGTCAATGGGGTGCTTCATCACTGTCTCTCCTCAGCCTGCTCCTTTTCATCCCAGTATGTACCAGATAATCAGAAGCCCCAGCTGCAAATCCCGCAAAATCCTCCAGACTTGAAACTGGAAAATAAGACCAAAATGACCTTGAGTTGACTTTCCATGTCCGTGGAAATTAAAATTAACTGGACTGATTCGGCTGGCCCGAGGGGAAGAAGGTATTTTAAAATAAATAAATAAATAAATAAATAATCCTGACAAATGAGCCAGGGAAGTTTCGAGTGTCTCAGGTGAGCGGAAACATTAGAATATGTATTAGTTATAAATGCTGTAGTGCAGGGTGCCTCAAATTGTTACAGGAAGATAATCTGTGTGTGTGCGTGTACCCATTCCTCCCATGGCACAGGGAACTGCTTGGAAGAGTCCAGTGCAGAGCCACAAAGGTGATGAAGGGAGTGGAACATCTCCCTTATGAGGAAAGGCTGAGGAAGCTGGGGCTCTTCAGCTTGGAGAAAAGGAGACTGAGGGGTGAC
>VZRW01004302.1:748349-822408 GCA_013398125.1 Aegotheles bennettii | reverse complement strand
TCTCTCGAGGTCCCTTCCAACCCCCCTGCCAGAGCAGGGTCACCTAGAGTCCATCACACAGGAACGCATCCAGGCGGGGTTTGAATGTCTCCAGCCAAGGAGACTCCACAGCCTCTCTGGGCAGCCTGTTCCAGTGCTCTGGCACTCTCACAGGAAAGTTCTTCCTGATATTCACATGGAACCTCCTGGGCTCCAGTTTGCAACCATTGCCCCTTGTCCTATCATTGGTCAGCACTGAAAAAAGCTTGGCTCCATCGTCCTGACCCTCACCCTTTCCATATTTGTAACCATGGATGAGGTCACCTTGCACAAATGCTGAGAACTGCGGGGGGCTGCAGCCAGCAGAGGATGGGATGTGGGGCGCGGGTGGCTGTGTTCTGGTGGCTGTGAAGCGTGAAATGGCTCGTGCAGGGTTATGTTGGCTGGCCCCCATGGGAGTCTTGCTTCAATCCAGATCCCCTGAGCTGCTGCTGCTGTATCTCACCTGTGAGGCCTCTTCCATACAGACGGACAAGCTGGTGGCCACGGAACGGAGGGTGGCTGAAGATGTGCACAGGGCTGATCTTCCTGGGATTTCTCAGGCCTTGGGCTTTTGCTTCAAGCAACCTTGTTCCCAGGCAGCTGCACACTGCTGCGACACCATGAATTGTCACCCCTTGCCCTCATGTCAAGGGAACGCATGTCCTTGTCATCTTCCATCTTCTGCTCGAGTATGCTCCTTGTCTCAGCTAATATCTGGAGAGGTGAGAAGAGACTGGATGAAGGCAACGCAGCCAGAAGTGTGGTGTCCAGAGGAGGGAAGGTGTTCGGTGTGTTGTCTTCAAGGACCATATGATTTCATTGACTGTGAAGGTGCATTTGAGTTATTTGGTAACCCCGGTTCCCCATCACCCCTGCCCTGCTTGGCAGGGAGGAGGGAGAAGAGTTGGGAATGAAGGAGTATGAGAGCAGCTTGGTGGGCCTGTGGCAGCCAGCTGAGGTTAACCCAACACAGCAGGCGAGCAGCATGAGTGCAAGTATGGACTGTCACCCAGCCCAGGGCCGAGTGCCTGCCTTGAGGTCCTTGGGGTTGTGTGTTGGAGGTTGGTCCCAGTCTGGAACTGCTGGAGAAGGGATCTTCTTGTGCTCCATCGTGAAGGGTCTGTGCTCTGGGATGATCCAGCCTGTTGCTTGATCTCCACAACTGCTTCATGTTTGCCTACGGACTCGTTTGTGAGGTTGGGCAGCAGCATTATCTTGACAAGAGAGAGAGATTTAGAGCTCTGTAATCCATGCTTGTCCATCCTAATTACTTCCCTTATCAGCCTTCAGGAGAGTAACTTTACAGTGGTAATTAGTCTCTTCAATCCCACTCTATCTTAATAATTAATACAGAGTTAGGATGAGAGGGGAAAGAGGGAAGGAATCTCTGGTTTGGGCTGAAAAGGTCCTTTGGGGGGGAGCAGCAGAATTCTTAAGCAATCAGATGCAGTGTGGAGAGGAAAGCCCTGGGAATGGCACAGGGAGGCTGTGTGCTGAGGACCAGCAGGACAATGACAACAAGTAGCAAGCAACGCAAGCCAAAATCGAATTTATATAGTGTGAGTTTGGATGTTTTATTAAAGGAAGTGCTTGGCAGGCACCGGGGATGCGGTATCGGAGTGGGGAACATCTGCGGTTTGCATGAGCTTCACCTGGAGCCGTGAGCATCCAGCTCTGCTGAAAATGAGCCCATTAATCATCTCTATTGGTTGAGACACAGCACAAAAAGGGCAGTTTGACCTAATACTGCCCTATAGCAGCTGCAATTACTGGAGTATAATTCATTTCAAATGGATCCAGAGATTTCTTTCCATTAACATCCAGAGTAAAAAAAAAAAGAAGAGCAAGAAAAAAAAAGAGCAAGTGGGGAGGATTTGCAAGCCAGGCACTGATCAGCTCGACAGTCATCACAGGCAGTGGATAAGTTGCATTTTGTGGAGACAAAAGGCAGGATTGGACCCAGTGCAGGTTCTGCCTGCTTCTCTGGGAAGGCACTGGGTTTCGTTTCTGGTTAAGGAGCACCTTAACCCTGAGTACAGGCAGCAATGTGGTGTGTGGTGGGATGAGCTAGGGCAGCCACGGTGGGAAAACTCTTGCAGGAAAACTTGGTTCTCCACTTCTTCTGAGTAGAAGGACTTCAGTTCATAAAACTCAGATCTCATTGGGGTAGTGTGTTCGTGTTGGTTATGTCCTCTTTCAGAAGGAAGTCCACAGAAGAAGTTTGCTGGAAAGGGAGAGGTGGAGTCCTGGAAACTACTCCATTCTCCTCAGTTTCAGGATGAACTGCTAGGGCAGGATACACAGGGACTGTTATGTCAGTTTGAACTCTCAGTGCTGCCTCAACTTGAAGATCTGGTTGTGTGTGCTGAATTTGGTGTTTTTTAGAAATTGGCAAAGTCTCAAATCAGCCTTGTTAGGTGCTTCTTGGAATGAAGCTGTAATCAGCAAGGTGTGTCTGAGGAGCAGAAAGTGCTTTTGCATGTCATGGCAGTTCGGGGATGAATGCAGCTGGGGCAGTGCTGCTCCAGAGCTGACCTCTGTCTCTGAGGAACCTGTGAGTAAATATATGTAAAGCAACGGATGGAATGAAGATCTTTTTTAGGCTGCTCCTTTAGTTTTCAGACATCATCTGTCTATCCTAGCTCGGGGAGAAAAAATAAAATCTTGGTTTTTAATACAAGCCCCAAAGGCTCATGCTAATAGGTTGGTTTAGAGCTGGCAGTAACATCTTCCAGAAAGTGTCTGCAAAGCTATCTGGAGACTGGACTTTGCCACCACCTTCTCAGCGTCTCCATCCTTGCAGGCATTTCCCATCCCTACTCCCGGTCTGTTCCCTTGTGCTGGAGCACCAAAGAAGACCCAATTCTGCCAGGTCGGTCCATCCAGGTTAACCATCGGACATGGCCAAGAGGGTCTCAGGTCCTGGTTCAGCCCAGGTTTTCAAGTACAGGTGCAGGGATATGGAGGCGATCACCTGTCTGAAGAGCTTTCCCTCCTTCCCAGGCCATTGCCATGAAAGATTTATTTCCCTCGGCTTCTTCTGAGATTAATTCAATCCCTACAGTACATGTGGTGCCAGGCAGGTGTCAGGCTCTGATGGATGGGCAGAAACATGAAGCAGTTGGGTAAGGATCCCACTTGGCCATGCCTCTTGGCTCCTTGCCCCGCTCCCGTGCTGGGGACACAGCCTCTCTGCAGTCCACATTTCCCTTCCATCATCATCATGCTAAACTGAAGAGACAGCTCCATTCAATAATTCATAACCTCACATATCTTTGTAATATTTAAAGGAGGAGAAATAAAAAATCCTTTTGGTTTGTCCTTCCTCCAGGCTGGAGGTAGAGGAGCAGAAGTGATGGAGGCTGTTGGGTTCCTTGGGCCATGCTGTGTGGCTGACTGGATGCAGTGATGGGTAGAAATGCCTCCTTGCAGCCAGGTGTAGAAGACCTTCAGAGTGGTAGGGACACGGGGCAGGCAAAAGCCCTCTGAAGGTGTGAATGTTGTGTTGGAGAAGGCTTTGTGAGTGACCTGTGCAGGCAGAGAGGAAGTACTGGCTAAGATTTTACTTTTCTGTTTGGTTTTCAGTGGGGTTTAGATGATTCTCCTGCTCAAGTCTGGCTTTCAAATGGGGTTTGATCATTCAGAAACTGGGATGTTACCAGTAAAACTGGCTCTTAAGCAATTTGGCCATGAAACAGTTCCCTTCCTGTCCGTATAACTTAGCCTCTTGCAATGACTGTGTAAACTATGCTGCTTCTTTTGGCTAGAAGGTGAGATGCTGGATTTATCCCCCACCCTCCCAGGCTTATTTTCATTCTCATACAGACCCTTCTGAAATCTGAGTAGAGGGTACTGTGCAAGTCCAAAGTGTTTGATTGTTTAGAAGTCACTGGAGTATCTTGTGTTCATTATTTTAACAATTGGAGAGAGGGTTTTATTTTCTCCAGAATCATAAACACAATCTTCAGTGTGTTTTATGAAAACAATAAAGCTAAACTCTAATAACCACACATTTTCCTTGCTTTATGTGCACACATCCTTGGGGAACAGGGCCTCAAGGACTCATCTTGCTCTGCTTTTAACAGAGTTTTAATGGGCTCAAGTTGGTAAGTGGTGGAGAGCTGTATTATGAATTTGCTTTGGTACCTAAAGGAATTTTCTTTGCCTTTAAAAATGCTCAAGGTGAACAAAAAAAGGCACCTCTGGAAGCAAAAGCCAGTGACGCAATGCGTTGCGATCCAAGAATTGGGCTTCATTTAAATGCTCTGTGTTCAAAACTCCTCTGTACGAGGACTAATTAGCTTTCTTGCATCTCTTTCCTATCCCGTGAATAATACTGTTTTCTTTTAGAAGAGATCTGAGGCTCTCAGAGGCAATTTATAAAGGAGGATGCTCTGCTACAAACGGAGAACCAAAGCGGGGAGATGAAGGGATGTGGATCCTAAAGTATTTAGCCACCTAATGGATTTTTTATTTTTGAGTGCAGAAGTAGGTTAGGGCCCGAGCTCTGTCTGTGGTAGTGATTTTTTTTTGATTGAGAACTCACTTAATGAGAGAGTTTTCATTCAGAAGTGTTGAAGAATCCAAAATACCATGGAGATGCTCCAGTTTTGAACACTTTGATGGGGGAGAAGATCCCATCTTTTGGCATTTTGTCAGAGAAGAGGAGGTGACCAGGTGGGCAGGTGTCCATGAGTGCTGTAATCACCCTGGGAAGCAAATGATCATGGGCTTGACCAGGCCATGCCTGGTGCTTGTCTTTCACCCTTTGGTTGCCACCTACATTCACTGTTTCTGGAAGGGATAAATGGAAAGATTATTTTCCCCTCCCTCTTGTGGAGAAACTTCCAAATGGTCTTTTTTTCCACCACAGATCAGGATAAGGTTTGAAACCTCAGAAAAGCCACTTAGAGCTTGATGGGTGCAGCTTCTGTGTTTGTTTGATTTCCGTGTGGTGTGAATTGGACATGCAGGATGCGTCCCTACCTTCCAAAAGCCCCAACAGGGCCAAACAGGTTCATAAATATCTTTAATATCTATAAATTTCTCTGGGGTGAGTGGCAGTGCCAAGGGTCAAACAGAGGACTCCTCAGTCTCTTCACGTTGTAGTGGAGATGGACACTGTAAAGGATCTTCAGGCTCCACTTATGGTTCATCCTTGCCAACACCATGTACCAGAGGCAGGACCCAAATGTGTAGGACATCAAGAGGGAGGATCTACGTCTGTAGATCCCAAAGCCTCAAGACCAAAGGGCTGGAGCCTCAGAGGGACCTGTGCGCTGGGAACCCAACCAATACTGGAGGCATGGGAAGCTGGAAGGGAGGGAAGAGAAGAAAGTTGGTGTTGCTGCTGGCATGCAGAAGGTGGTGTGTAAATGCGGGCAAGTGCTTCTCTTCTTGGGAGAGGAGGGCTTTGAGCCAGCACTGTGGATGGACAGGCTGTGAGCCCCATGGTAATGGTCCCAGGTGGCAGGAGTTAATTAACGTGGGCTTTAACATGGCAGGGCTGCTTGGCACTGTTACTTTTTCAAGCTAACGTGGTGTTCTCATGTCCAAAGTCCTTTGATGACTGTCTGAGAGCATCAGGGCTCTCTGGTTTCCAAAAGGAGCTTTCCACAGAAGAGTGATAAATGTGTTTAATTTTTGCAGAGCTTGTAGCCTGGTTTCATCCCAGGATCCGTCTCTCGAGGTTTTATTAGCTGATGGTGTCTGTAGGAAAAAGTCAAAGCAACTAGACAGGAACAGCCGTGGAATTGATGTAGGAAGCAAGAGCATGTTTTGGAGATAATGTTTCTCATTCTCGCCGTTACTACGTGCTGGGTTTAGGCAGCACATTTCCAGTTCTGACTTAGTTTTACAGCTGTTGGCTGCCAAAAAATCCTCCAGCCGGCCTCTCACTGAGGCAGGGAGCAAGTTGCATGCTCTGGTTGTACCAGGTCCCCTGCTCTGGTCCATGGGATAGCCCCTGCTGGGTTGGAGCACAGGGACCAGCAACAAGCCAGGTGACAAATGCTCTTTTCCCCTGCGTGTGGCTCTGATAAACTTGGCACAGAGGGAAGCTTGGCTTGGCTTGCTGGGAGCTGTGGGTGGCAGGAGGGACCTGTCTGCTCTGGATGTGTGGGTGTGGGGAGGTGTTCACCCCACCTTTGAGTCTGGGAGAGAGACAATTTGCAAACATGTGTTGATGCGTTCCCGTAGGAAGCCAGGCACTAAATCATCACCTTACAGGTTGCATGCAAATTCATCTAGGGAACCTATTTAATTAGGGGATAAATTTAGAAATCAATTATTATTTGCAGAAACAGTTTCTTTCTCTCTAATGAGGCTGCAAGGATTCATCCCCCTCCGCCTCTCTTCCATGACCTTTGTCTATGCAGATCAAGGGTGGAAATGCTCCGTGTCTCTTCTTTCTCAATGTAGGTGGCCCTTTTGGGGTAACTGCCATACTTTTCCCCAAGACTCTGTTAGGACAGCAAGTAGGGGTACTGCCATGAAACCATCGTGCTTCTGGATCTGATGGTGTGGTGATGAGGGGGGCACCAAGTTCACTGGTAACAGGGACATGGATTAACATTTCCTAAGGGGGTAGAGGGTGGGAAGCGATCTGAACTTAAATGGAAGGAGAAAATAAGGATGAAGGGCTGGGATGGGGTGACAGTCCTGTTGTTACGATGGGAGGGAAGGATGGGGGAAAGGAAGAGCCTCCTGAAGCATTTCCACTGGTGAGGAATGCTGGGCAACCTGGCTGTGGAAGGTGTGGGACTGTGTGTGGGGAGTGATGGTGAGTGGGCAAAGGTTCTGCAAAGCTGGGTTAGGGCTGCAGTGACAGTAAAGCTGGCTCTCCTCTGCCTCTTTGGGAGGATGTGGCATTGGCAGGCTTGAGTCACCACTGAGCTGGAAGAAATTCTGGGCCAGCACAGTGGCTCCAGACCTCCCTGAGCCTGGCACAATGTGTCATTGCAACCCAGCACCATTGGAGGTGTTTCCTTGACCCTTGCATCCTCCTGGCACCCCCGTGTGATAACGGGTGTGTTGGAACAGCCTGGCCACCCCCTGCAGCACAGCAGGGGCTTCCAATGCCCCGGGCTGCTCCCTCATTCCAGCAGGTGAAGTACATAGGTACAGCTCACACCCCTGCATCTCCACTTGCACCGCTGGACAAAGGGACCCTGCTTGTGCCAAGCTGGGGTGGTGATCGTGGTTGTGAGGACACTACTGCTTTGGGCTTCAGTCTCTGCCACTTCATCATTTCTAATCTCTGATAAATTGCCTGGCTTCTCTTTTGCCTTACCCACGTTTAAATGGGGAAAAATTATTTTGCCCACAGGCGCCGAGAAGCCTTAATAAATTCGGTTGCTTTCATTATTTTGGATTTTAATGTCTTCTCATCTCCTGATGCCACTTTCTGAACCCTCCAGCGTGTTCTCTGTGCTTTTAGATCAGCTGCTTCGAGTCCAGTTCATTTCAGTGGAAGTCAGTCCAGGGAGAGGGGAGGATTTTCACAGCTACGTCTCAGGAAAGCCTTTTGCTTGTGGCAGCCTGATGGCTCACAGCCTCCCACCGCAGCCCTTGGCTGCAGGGCGTTTTCTGGGTTGCTTCTGGGTTAGGCTCTAATACTCTTAGAGAGAGGTGAATTTTCTGTGAGGTTGCAAGAACTTGTTTCTGTAAGTAAGAGCTTTTGTGTGTAGCCAAAACAGAACCTGGGTACCTGGCTACCTGGGAGGCTATGGGGCGCTGGAAGCTTTCCAGGGAGCAAGTGCTCAAAAGCCTCTCCCAGAGAAGAGGTAGGACCCTTCATCCTTTTTAACCACAGCAGATGACTGCCTTGACTGCAAGGTAAGGGGTCCTCTTAGTGCAGGACCCCCGTCACGATGCACGTGGAGGGATTCCAGCAAATGCTTATTCTGGTAACTGATATTTTGGCCTTTTTGTGTGAGGGTACAGCCAGAATTTTCAGGCTACTTGGCTTTTGATGCACCCACCTGCTGCTCCAGGTGACACACAGCGTGAAGAGCCCAAGTTATCCACTACCTACTTTTTTCCTGAAAATGCCCAGCCAGCAGCCAGCCCCTCTCCTTTGTGCTGCTGGCTCCTTCTCCTTGGAAATGGACGTCCATCTCTCAGGAGGTGGAACTGTCCTAGTGTTTGTCTCTCTAGAAAGCAGCAAGGCCTCCTCCCTCCTTCCCTGCTTTCTTCTCCTCCTCTTCCCATCCTGCCCTGGTGCATGGGGAGTTTCTGCTGGGACCCCCCAGTGCTCAAGAGCTTATTGGGAGAGGAGATCTGGGGAGGAACCGTGCTAGAAAAATCACTTCCCAGTTTGAGCAACGCCCTGAGCTATCAGACTACCTTACCATTTGAAGAGGTATGTTTCCCAAAGAGAGACATTTAAAAATGCATAGAGGTTATAAAGCACTTGGCTAGTTTTAATCGAGCTGTGAGCGATGCTCGCCCCTCGAGGCTGGCACCGCTCGCTCCCCGGCGTACGCTGAGCAGAACGGAGGATGCTGTAAAATGAACACAGCTCTCAGCTTTCTGTGAAGTCTGCCTGGCTTTGCAGCTTCCTTCAAGGCACTTGGATAGGTCACATTGTCCTTCTGCTCCTGCCGCAGCTTGCAGGGAAGAGTTGTGTGGTGCCTTCTGCCTTCCCTGTCCCTTCGCCTGTGTGACAGCCCTGCCCTGCCCCTCGGTGCCCACCCCGCTGTGCCAGTCTGCCCTCTGCCCTGCTCTGCTCCCAGCTCTCAGCTCCTGCAGGAACTCAGAGCCAAAGAGAATGCTGCAGTCGCCACTGTCACCCGTGCAAGGAAGAGACTGTAGGAGTAGATTTCAAAAAATTAAATGTTTTCTCTTTGCACAAGCCTTATCTGGTGCCATAATGACTCCTAGGTCTGTGTTTGAGGTGCTGCTGGTTGTCCTGGAAAAAGGCATCACTGGCAAAGGCTTGTGTCAAGGAAAAGGAAGCAGGAGGGATGGAGACAGGCTGGGGCTGACTGAGCACCTTCCCTCTTTTGCTGTGGGACTTGCAAAGAAGTATAGGCAGAACCCACCTGACCCCACGTGCCAGTATGTGCCATCTGCTCAGGGCTGCCCCTGCAGGTGATGCACTGAGCTGTGCCCGTGCCGTGCCCATGGGTACAGCTGCCTCCCTCCTGCTCCCTCAGCTGATGGGAAAAATCCAGCAAGTGCTTATTGCACACAGCAGCTCTTGCTCAGTACCCTCATCAGACACTACAGATCCTTTCAGGCTCCAAGCAAAGCTCTGGTGTCACCATCCAAGCAGTGATCTGCTGTGGCAGGCAATGGCACTCCAAGCACCAGCATCTTGGCTTAGCAGATCTGTGCCCCGGCGTGAGGATTAAATAGGGGTTTTTCTTGCCCAAGTGCCTGGTGGAGGCTTTCAAAGGTGGTTCCCCTGGATGTGCAGTAGAAATAGACCCTCTAAATGCCTTGATGTCTCATCTCTCCGAGGAAGCTGCACCCAGGAGTGCTTTGCCAGCTGTGCTTCCAGACCTGCCATTACTCATTCAACCTGAGATCACCCGTGGTGTTGAGCTGGTGCAAGTGTTCCTGCAGGACTGGCTTAACATGTGGCAGCACCATCTGCCTGTGTGTGGTTGGCTTCCACTGCTGGTCAATGGGAGTCTCTGCTGACAAATAAAAATGGAATTGAATGGAAGGGAATTGAAAGTCAAAAGTGCCCTGTAATAATTTTGGAGTGCCTGAGGTGCCATGCTGAAGCCCTGGCATTATAAATAAAGGTAATGTACTGGAGGCTGAATTGCAATCAAAGCAGCTGTAAAAACGTGGAGTGTGCACTGAGCTGCTCGAAGGTGTGCGGAGCAGATTATGATCTGCAGGCAGTGCAGGCGAATCGATATCCACTCCCTGATGTATGGGGGACCCTAAAGCCTCTGATTAGAAAGGCTGAAGGGATGTGGGTATGGTGCAGAGGGGGAGAGCTGTATTGGAGCAGCCTGACCCTCCAGTTGTCTCTGTGTTTCCAGGGGCTGAGTTAGGGGAGGCTGTTTCTGTCCCCCTGCTCACCCCTTCTCATCTCCTGGCCCATCCATGTGCCAATGCAGCCTGCTGACCTCTTGCTGCATTTCACAATAATTACATCTACCTAAAATACTTTGAAAAAACCCCAAAACCAAAACCCATATTTATGAATAAGTTTGGTGTGAGAAGAGGAAGAATCCAAATGTTCTGGCTGAGTTCACTGGACATTAACTGGAATAAATGCAGTGCCATCACTGGGGCCATGAGTGTAACACCAGCTCAAGGCACATTGCATGGGCTGCTCCAGAAGGGCTGGGGCCAAGTTGGAGCGTCGAGCAGGATTGGTGTTGGTGCCTACTGAAGCTGGGCAGGTGCTGTAGGCCACCCTTGGGACAGCTGGTGTGATGGCATGGCTCTCACAGCTCACTGGTGAAACGTGAGGGCAGTGAGCAGAGCCCTTCTGGTGTTGGGACTCGCTGTCTGGCTTCAGGTGCTGCTGGCTGGATTTACCAGTTTAATGCATTTGTTCCCTGACGTCCCTCTCAGCCACCATGGGCTCTGTGTGTCCTGCTTTGTGCCATGTGCAAGATGAGAATCCCTTTTTCTGCAGAGGTGAATGGGCTGGGGAAGAGCCCCAGGCGAAGGAGTGCCAGGTACCTCTGCACTGGGGGTGCACGTGAACCTGCAAACTGTGCTCCAACCAAATCACTGCCTGCAGAGCAGGTTTTACTGATGGATGGGTGTAAATCTTCAAGCCCATAAGCTGAGATGCTTGTGATAGGCTTCCAGCTCTCTGAGAAAGCAAGAGTGCTGGTGTTAATGAGGGAAGAGTTGCTGGGGTGCTTGGTGGCTACTTGCTGTTTCCAAAAGCTTCAACAAGTTCAGCCTGGGAGTCACCCCTGCATGGGACAGAGTCTGTGCAAAGCCCTTCTCAGCATTTCCTGACAAGGGAAGGATTTTGGGACAAATCACTGTGAAGGTGGGAACAACACCTTCTCATCACAGCTTTCTGTACTCGTGATGCCCTGCTGGCAGCGTGGGATGGGGCTGTGTGCTGTCGGGTCTGAGGGTGGGAGGTCCTGGGGCTGCATGGAGACATGTTATCTGCTCACAGCAGTGACAGAGCAGGCGGTTGTGCCAGTGTGGTGTCTGGCACCTGTCTTCAACAGTGTGGATGGTGAGGTGGTTCCAATGGTGCCATCCCTGGCAAGTGCCGGTTCTCCCTGGTAGCACAGGGGGATGCTCTGCAGCTGCCCTCACTCCTGTGCCTCTCCAGCCTGGCTGTGGGGAGAGTCAGGCTCCCCAGCTGAATTGAGGAGACTTTCTCATTGTTTGGATTCCTGTTGACCTTGGGACCAGCCCTCAATTCCAGTCGTGTTGCTCTGATTGCCAGGGACCTTTGGTGGCAGCTCAGCTCTTATCACATCTATGTGATCTTTCAGCCAGCTGGTGCCAGGAGCATGCCTGAAACCTGGCTTCTCCTTCTCCTCCCATGTGGTTTGAGCTCACCCCAAAGTAGCTTAACCCACTTTCCTGCAAATCCCATCTTGCCCCAGGGTACCTGACATTTTGCCTGTCCAACAGCAGAGGTGCGATGCTGCTGGCAGAGGAAACGAGATGCAGAGAGAGCACCCCAGGCTGCCCACAGTGTTGGTGGGGTGCCCCATGGACCCCCCCGAGGCTCCCTGATGCCCTCCTCCATCCAGACCATCCCCGAACACACACCGTGTCCCAGCAGACACACACAGCACCAAAGCCACTCCTGAAATACCCTGCAGGTGCAGCCCTGTGTTCCTCACAGACAGGGGCTTTGAAAGGAGATGATCAGAGGGAGCTTGTCATCTTTTTTTTTCCCCTTCCTTAAACTTCTGAGTTCTCTATTACTTTTTATGATCTGCAGCTGTGTCTGTGTGTTGCCCTAGGGAGTACTGCAGGGGGAGCGGGGAGTAAGTGTTGAAGGGAAGGAACATGTTAAAAAATGAACAGAGGGGAAGGGGAAAAAAATAATGAAGCAAGCTAATGATTCGGATGAAAAAAACCCACCACATTGCCACCAAAAGACCCAAACCCTTAGAACTGTTCAGGCCTGTTTGACTGCAGAATAGTCCCCTGGGGAGCTTGGGGGAAGCCCCATTACTAGAGTCGTTTTGGAGCTAGTCTGCACAGAGCGCAATAATCTGTTCTGCAGGGAGCAATCCTGTGCTGGCAAGGGCACTGGGGAGAGCTCTCTGTTTATGACTTTCTGCATAAATTTAGTTTATTAGCATAAGTGGTAGCTAGCACCGAAGAATCTATAAACTAACACTTCATCAGAGGTTGGCGCCTCTGGAGAACATTAACTCCGAGGAGCCCCTGGACTAATAGCAGGAGAAATGGGCTTGCAGGATTGGGGGGGACGTCCTGGGAAGGAGCTGGCGCCGCAGTGGACGGTGCTGGCTTTTTGTGCCAGGTGGGATCGTGTTTCTGAGCCTGCCCTAAAAGGAAACAGAACTGCTGAACAGATCTCCAGCTTTCCCCCTGCCAGCAGATTAAGACGCTGAGTTGTGCAGGTGAGCTGATGAAATCTGGCTGCAGGGTGCAGGTCCTGCTGGGATGAAGCAGGTGGTGAGGAAAAAGGCAGGAGGAGCTCGGACCCGTACATGGAAATTACTCACAGGCTTCCCACTCATCACACCAAGGATTTGGTGCTTATTGTGAAGGTGTCTGGCAAGTGCCGGGGTCTGAGCAGCACTGGGGAGCAGAGAGGAGGGGGGAAGCAGAAGGATTTGGTTATCCAGGGGTGGGGAACCACGCAGGGATAAACTGCCGTCAGCAAAATGGCTTATTTTAATAATGACCTTCAAGAATTAAATAAAAATACAATAATCATGGTAGATTAGCAAGAACAAGCCAATTAAATACAAAACAGGCTTTGTAAAATGCCATGACAGATAAGGCAGGGCTGCAGCCTCCTGAATAACTGATGAATGTTGAAGCATTGCATAAGGTCGGGGGGCTGGGGGGGAGCCAGTGAATATTTCAAGCCTGGCAGCCTGCCTTGGAGAAGGCAAAGGTGAAAAGGCTATCGCTGCCTGCTCTCTGCTTCAGTAAAACCGAGAGGGAGGAGGTGGGTAGGGCAGTCAGGAGCCCGAAGGCATGGAGTAACAATCCTCCAACTTTAATATCTGCTGTTTCATTTTATATTCATCATGTCAGCATAATCTGCTTTTATGGGAATCGTCTTGGTTCCCAACCAAATGCATTTAGGCCCTTTTGCTTTTAAGTTTGATTGTAATACGAGTTGAAGACTTCAATGAAATGTTTATATGCAAGGGTTGTAGGAACAGGGAAAGGAAAAGTGGTATTAGAGAATCAGTTGGAAAGGGACCTTGCTGTGGTCACTGCTGTCCCCTCCCTCCCTT
This sequence comes from Aegotheles bennettii, assembly GCA_013398125.1. NCBI lineage: Eukaryota > Metazoa > Chordata > Aves > Caprimulgiformes > Aegothelidae > Aegotheles > Aegotheles bennettii. The sequence goes on along the minus strand of VZRW01004302.1, from coordinate 808,990 downwards.
GACCTTGTCTTGGTTTGGGTGAGCCCAGTTGGGGGCTGAGCCCTGGGAAGGGCTTTGTTTGGGTTGCTTGCTTGATTTCCAAGAAAAATTTGGAAATTGCAGTTTTGTGGGACCTAGAGTCCAAGGAAGGGCCAAAAAGAAATGCCCTGTGTGCCCTTTTCGTAACCTCAGAGCCTGGGCAGGTGATGTGGGAGGGTGGTGGGACTGGGGGAGGCAGTGCTGCCCCTGGGCTCAGCTGAGCTGCGTGATGGGAGATGAAGGGCAGGTGAGACTGAGGAGGAGGTATTTCTGCTGGTGTGCAGGAGGAACAGGCTCCTCACGTCCTCTGCTCTGGCATGGAGAACCACAGTTGTCTGTGGGCTTTGGATGGGGAGAAGCGGTCTGGGTGGCTGCTGTGGGAAGGAGGACCCTCATCATCCCCTCTCTGCTGTTCCTGGGTGCAGTGAGCAGGTAGGAAGATGGCATGGCAGATGGTTCATGGTCTGTTTAGCTGGTTTACTCGGTGTTTAACCCACAAAGCTGTGGTTGAACCCTGGGTGCTGAGATTTTAAATAGCTGTAGACTACAAGTGCTTTTCTGTTGCTGCCCATTTAAAACTTTAACTGTATCTCATTCTGTTTTGGTGTGGAAGTGCCTTTAATTTGTTCCAAAAGCATTTGAAAGCTCTGATAAGAGGCAATCTTGCTGCAGACTATTGTATCCCTTCTGATGAACAGGCTATTGCTGCTGTGTAACTACTGTGTAGACAGTGGAGTGACCATGTGTGTCCACAGAAACACAGGCAGTGTAATGTTCATGTCAAGTCTATGGGGCCAAGAAACTTCCCTGTGTTTAGGGAGTGTGTTCCCTGATTAAGGGAGTGGAACATCTCCCTTATGAGGAAAGGCTGAGGGAGCTGGGGCTCTTTAGCTTGGAGAAAAGGAGACTGAGGGGTGACCTCATCCATGGTTACAAATATGTAAAGGGTGAGGGGCAGGACTATGGAGCCAAGCTTTTTACAGTGCTGACCAATGATAGGACAAGGGGCAATGGATGCAAACTGGAGCACAGGAGGTTCCATGTGAATATCAGGAGAAACTTTTTCACTGTGAGAGTGCCAGAGCACTGGACCAGGCTGCCCAGAGAGGTTGTGGAGTCTCCTTGGCTGGAGACCTTCAAACCCCGCCTGGATGCGTTCCTGTGTGATGGACTCTAGGTGACCCTGCTCTGGCAGGGGGGTTGGACTGGATGATCTCTGGAGGTCCCTTCCAACCCCTAGGATTCTGTGATTCTGTGTTTGGATATCGAAGGATTCAGCAGCTAACAGGGCTTGAGAATGCTTTGCTTTTCTTGTGAGCAGTGAATCTGATTGAAGGCTCACGATGTTCTGGCAGTGCTGGGATTAGTAATGGCCAGATCTCCTCCAACACGAGCTGCAGGGGTGGGGAGTGTGCAGGTATTTATAAATGGATGGGAAATGGTACCCAGGCCTGGCGAGTCAACTTGCGTCAGAATTTGCCTCTCTGCTTGCTGGGTTTGCTTAGGATTGCAGAATGAATGTGAAATTGAAGTTTCTACTTTTGGAAAAGACCTTTTGAAAATGAAATGGGCTTGTCTTCAGTCTAGGCTGAAATCCAAAAAAATCGCCTGTATCCCGGGAATGTTTTCTGTGATCCTTTTAAACAGCCCATGCAAAAATGTGTGTGTAAGGGAGAATTTGGAGAATGATTGACCCTGGAGGGTTTTTCCTTCTTCCCTAATGTGATGTAGCATTTGGGGCCAAGGTAGATGTAGTGGTGGGGTCCTGGTGTCACCCACATCAGGTCTGTGCTGTGGTCTGGGTGATACAGCCTCCTTTCCTGAGCCCTTTTGGAAAGGGCTGCTGCAGGGATATGTGATACAGTAAATCATCCTCTCCTGTGTGTGACTCTGAACACAATTAAGATGGCTTTGTGTAACCAGAGTCCTGTCCCTTGGTGCTTCTGTGCTGTCCCATGGCCCGTTTGCCTCTGTAGAAGAACTCATGATTTCTATCCCAAAGCCGAGTTACTGCTGTTGCTCCTAAAAGTGGCATTTGTTGCAGTTTTAATTAGACAAGGAGATGCTTTTCAGTACAGACCTTTGAAGTATTGCTGGAAAGAGGACTGCAATTAAGCAGCCCTGACATTCCTCTTGTTTTGTTCTTATTTACCACTACAAGTAACCTTCTGCTTTCTCCTCTTTGGAGGCAAGAGACACACAACTCCCCTTTCACTCCATGCACAGGTCTAGTGCAGGCTGCTGTCCTGCAGCGTGAGCCGCAGGGCTGGCTTGATTTACACAGCAAAGGGGGTGAGTGGGCAACACTTCTTGCTCCTGATTTGCTCCAGCAGATAGTGATTTATATTAAAGGAGGGAAGGGATTATTAGGAGCGATCTCATTGCGATGACAGATACATGACAGGGAGTTCACGTGTCTCCTCCAAAGTGCAAGCGGGGGCTCTTGATGGATCCCATCCATGGTCAGGAGCTGTTTACTTTTTCTCCTTTGATTGCTCAGATGTGTGCAGAGATTGGGGATAACGACCAGTGCTGTGCTCAGGATGCAGAGATAATGAGCACAGCCCTCCAATTAGATACAGGTGACAGTGCAGCCACCTCGGGTATGTTCGTGGTGTAATTAGTGAGGAGCTGAATCAAGGAGTTGGCAGTAACGGGGTAACCTTGTCCCTGCCCTTGGCTGGGCTGTGCGGCGAGGGGGGATCCTGCAGGAGCAGGGGAGGGATGGGGATGGGAGCAGGGGGTGGTTGGCTCCATGTTAATCCATGACAGGAAGCCAGGAACTCGCTGCTGGAAAATGCATTGATTTCAGGGGTAAGAAAAATTGGTCCTGAAGGATCAAGAGGTTTTTTTGCTGGGTCAGGACGTGAAGCTGTAGAAGTGGAAGTGCCTGCTCTTGTAGCCTGTATGAGCCAGCACCCAAGTGTGGGTAACTCCTCAGGACAGCCTCAGCCAGCCTCATTCCTCCATCTCCACTGGGAGCTGGAACTGCATGTGCTCTTGCCCAGCCGGGCTCAGGAAAATTAAATGCAAAATGCCACTGCTGTTCCCTGGCCACTTTGCCCACAGGGGAACAAGCCCTGTCCTCCCCACTGACCCTCTCACGGGTGATGCCCTACAGCCAAGGTGTGAAGGAGGACCATTCACACCATGGTGCCAGATGAACCTGAACCCATGCTGCCAGCCTGTCTGGAGCAGCCATGCCATCCAGACTGCAGGCCATGGTCTGTTACAGCCAGTTCCTGCTCCCAAACAGGAGGGAATTGAATTTGGGTCTCCCAGAAAGTGGGTGATTACAGAAGCTGTGGGCCTGGTGACTAAAAGGACCTGAGTTGCTTCCCATTGTTTATATTGCAAATGGAAAAACAAATACAAAAAGAGAGGTGGTGGAAGGAGAAATATTTTGGCTCATTTTACGTTAGTATTTTATTTCGGTTTTGATTCAGCTGCTAAACTGCCAAATCAGTTCTTTGCAGAGATCCGTTTAAAACTTGATGGGCAGCTGTGGAGCTGTCAGCACTCCTGCCTGTGCCTGCTGCTGCCTGGCCAAGCCGGGAGCTGCAGCTGAGGCTTGGAGGCTGCTGGATCTGGCTCTGGCTCTGTGCTTTTGGTTACACAGTGCCTGGGTTGTCCAAGCCCCTGGTGTGGTGCCCTAAGCCAGGGGAAGCTGCCGCAGGGGATGTGTGTGCTGGGATGCTGTAATCCCAGCTCCCAGGGTGCTTATGCTGTAAATCAGGATTGGATGTGATGAAAAGCTAATGGGAGGTTGCAGGAGGAGATGGACAGACACACAACTCCAAGGTCAATAGGTATTTGTCAAGCCTGGTGGTTATCTCTTCTTGCTGGTGCCAATCAGTCTGTGCTGGGAATGTCCCTGTTGGATCAGCTGTAGTTGGATCAACCTCTCTACCTGGAAGGAGGTTTCTGGTGTCTGTGGTTCGGCTTGCTTGGCACCAGGTGTGCCCTCCACCCCATGCTGAGCAGCAAACCTCCCCTGGGCTTGGCTACAGACCCCTGGGAGCTTCTTCCAGTCTGTTTTCCGAGAGAGCTGTAGGAGGTTAAAGGCACCTTGTGCAATGTGTTATTTACTTTTGTTGCCTTTCTAGTCTAGAAATCCCAAGACACTTTATAGCCCCTTTTTATTAAGGAAGACAACTGTTACTGTTCATATATGGGGAAAACAGAAGACATAGGCCAAAAAACAATGCTCAAGCTCATGTAGATCAGAAGCAGCACTAGGGCTAAGACTCAAAAGTCCTGATTTCCAGGACCGCTAAGAATGCTGCCTTTTGGCATGGAGAAAACTGATCCCCACTTGCATGTTTTGTCCCTGCAGAGATGTCGGGGACCGTGGCTGACATTTCCCTGGTGCACTGGAAGCAGCAGTGGCTGGAGAATGGCACCTTGTACTTCCACGTCTCCATGAGCAGCGCCGAGCAGCTCTCCCGGGCCACCCCCCCCAGCCTCCAGGAGCCTTCGGAGATAGTGGAGGAGCAGATGCACATTCTTCACATCTCTGTCATGGTGAGTCAAAGCTGCCAGCAGCACCTGAGGGGACGGAGGACCATCTGGGAGGGGATGGCAGCTGGCAGCCAGATTGTGGTGGGAGGGTGGTGATAAAGAGCTGGACGGCGAGTCCGGTTTGCAAATGTCCATTGTGCTTCTTGGTTGGGTTGAGAGAGAGATCTGTACTTGAATGGGCCCGGGAAAAAACCGAGTGGTTGTTCTTTTAAGAAAATGAAATAAAATAAACCAACAGACCCTAGGGAAGAAGCTGTTGGGAGAGTGGCAAGGAGGCTGTTGGGGGAGTGATTCCTCCTGCCTCTGCTGGCAACTGGTGAGGCATGAGGAGTTTTTTCTCCTTGGTCTTGCATTCGGGCTTGTGCACCAGCAAGGTTTTTGACTTGGTCATTTCTTTTTGAAGCTTTCTGAAACTGAATTATGGGCTATAGCAGGATATCCTTCTCTTGCAAAGGATGAGCCCGCCCTAAAAGTAAAAGATGATCCAGATGCTTTGAATATCTCCATCTTGGGTGTTAATGTGACCTTTTATTAATGTATCATGTATGTGCTCTGTTGTGTTTTAAAATGCTTATTTCAGTATCTTATGAGGTGGTTGCCTGTGTATTTGGATCTGGTCCATCATCCCTCCGTGCTTTAGAGCTCCATCTGTATTATGGGATTAACTGTATTGTCCCTTAACTCCCATTGGGATAAACTATCTGGTCAATAAAAGAAAAGAAGTTAGGCTTGTAGATCCTGGGCATATGCACGTGACCTATTTGCCCAAATAAAGTCTTTTATAGGATTCAGGGTTCCCATTGCAGCAACCCTCTGCAAAAGATGCTTCTGTTTGTATCTCAGAACCTGTGTGTCATCTCCGTGCCCTCTGTTCTTTGTTTTGGAAGCAGAAGAGACGATGGCTGCACAAAGCCTTTTATTTCCCATTTGAACAAGAAGATATTTGGCTTTTACAACCTAAACCTGTTTGTTTTTCCAAGTGCCTCAGCCCTTGTCAGTGGGGTTTAGATTGGGCACTGAGTGTGTGTGGGCACGGAGAGAGGCTTTGCATTAAGGCTGTTGGGGAAGAGGAGAGGCAGAAAGGAGAGGAACTGGGGACTGCAGCTTATGGGATCGGGTGTGGAATGTTTCTTAGGTCCTGCTAAAAATGTCAGTGTGATGGAGTTTTGGAGGGGGAAAAGGGTAAAACTCAGAAAATCAGCCTGAAAAATAAGTGCAAGACAGAGCAAGGAAGGAAGATGGCAACAGCCAAGTCTGGGAAGTTGGATCTCTGGGGTGAGGTTGGGATTGCCTGGCTGTTGTGGACATCTCTGTGCCATGGAGCAGAGGCCTGTGGTTGTGGGGGACACTGGCTCTGGGGCCTGAGAGTTACTGCAATTGCTTGAAAAGCAGATGTTCTTTAGCAGGGAGAGATTCCATCCTGGTGCTCAGACCTTGCTGAAGCTGATCTTTCTAAAAAGCAGCGTGATGATTGTCACGAATTGATGCTTCGGCGAGAGAAACCAGTTCTTTGAGTAATTCCTGCCCAGAGCCTTCATTTGCTGTGCCTCAGAGCACAGGAGCAGGGTGCCAGTGGGCTGGAGCTGAAGGCATTGCCGTGCATATCACAGAAGAAATATTTTTGCACTCTAATCCTGAGTTAGCCAGTGAAGATATGCTCTGCCACATCTCACGGAATCCAATAGCATGGGAGCATCTGTGGCTTTGTTGTGAGAGTTAACTCATGCCCTGAGCCTCTCCTGCTCTTCTGCAAAAGCAAGGGGAAGGAAGACAGGAGAGTTCCTCCTGCACAGAATGAGCCATAATTCCACTTCCTTCATGAATTTTCATACTCCTTGCAATGGGAACCAAGGCCCCAGACAGTGATGTGGGTCTGGGGTGGGATCTGGGCTGCACACGTGTTCCTGGGGATGCAGAAATCCTGGGTGTTTCTTCCCTGGGTCAGGATTGCAGCACAGACTTGAAACCTTGCCCAGTATTTTTTTTTTTTAGAAGATTCATTAACTTTTTGAGTGAACCTGAGCCAAGTTTTGAGTTACTTGCAGAAGATAAATGTGTGTTTTGTTGGGGGTTTTTCCCCCCTCGAGACCACATGGAGTTCTGTAGCTGAAGTAAAATGGAGTGAAAGTCTGTTTCTTGGGTGAAATATTTAGTCTGATCCCCTGGTTGCTTTCCTACACCTTTACTTTCCTCCCTGAGCCCAGCTAAATCCCATCCCAGAGAGCTCCCATCACCCAAGCTCTCCTGCCTCTCTGGCAGGGGGGTTCCCTGGCCATACCCTGTTTGGCAGCCACCAGACCCCGGTGTGGTCCCCCCTTTCTGTCCTCTCCTGCACCCAGTATCCCTTCTCCTGCCTCGAGATGCAGCTGGACACCCCTGTGTCCTCCTTCCCACCTTCACAAATACCTTTCCTCCTGCTTCTTGCCATAAAGCCCGATGTCCCTGTGTGCTCTCTGCAGCCTAAAACACCATTCCCAATATGCAGGAGGAGTTTCAGCCCACCCCAGAGCTGCCTCCAGTCCGTTCATCATCTGCCCAGCATCTCGCTATGGGGGACAGGAGGAGACAGGGGAAAGTGCTCCCTTCCATCTCCTTTAAGTGGCTGTAACACTTACTTTTACCTGTCTCCTCGTCCTCTGCCTGAGTTATAGAGGGCTGGGGAAGGTTTGCCTGGAGCATCTCGCTCGCCCCGTGCCTAGGGAGTGCTCTGGCAGAGCTTTATTGGGCAGCGTGGTGTCACCGAGCTGAGCTCCTCTGACGGGAACGTTCTGCTGGCTTTCTGTAGATGTTTATGACTTGGCTGGTGACTCCTGCTTTGCCTCTAAAGCCAAGACCCCCCTCTGAGCTGTGTGGAGTCTCTGGGGGGTGTAAATCCTGGGCTTTTCCAGTGATTTTGGCTGTCGGTGTGTGGCTTTCTGGTTTGGGATGGGTTTGCTTCCAGTGCATCAGGACAGGAGCCACTGGTGCCTGTGACCCTGTGTCCCTAGGGGCACTGGCTGACCTTGACCCTCTTCACACCTCCTTTCCTGACCTGAAGGGCGTATTTAACAACAAAATAATACTTGATTTCAGTATTTTTTTTTCTTTCCTCACTGTTTTTCCTTAATCTCTCCCCAATGAGACGTTACATTAATTACTGCAGTTAAAGGGAATTCAGTCTCCATTACTGTCTGCCACCCCTTTCCTCTTGGCTGGAGCATCTGAAATTTGTCCCCCAAATGAAAAGAAGGGAGGAAGGGGATAAAACAAATATGCAAATGCTAGATATTATTTATTTCCCTTTTTTTTCCTGTAGTGTCAAGTAGAAAGGAATCGATATTTTTGTCATTACGCCCGATGTGTTTTTTCCCCATAATCTGAGCTGTCATTTGCGTTTAATTGTGTTGTTTCCTCTTGTGTGGAAGTAAATCTTATCTGTTTTGGATTAAAATTCAATGAAGGTCACAGCAGCTCGAAAACTTACCAGGCTGCAGCAATTAATGTTCATTTGGCTTTGATAAATTGGAATGTTCCCCACAATAGGACTGGAGTGGATTTCAGAAGCAATAATTCTTCCATTAACTCAATGATTCCCCGCGTGATGGAGTGTCTTGTCACTGCTCTGTTTGTCATCTGTCACTTCGAGTAGCTGGGCATATGCCTGATATGATTTATCATGATTATTGGAGCTGCTTGTGTCAAAACATTTTAAACCACTAATTATTCCAGCCTTGTAAATTGCTGAATTTAACAAAACATAAGAGAGGGTTATTTCTTTTGTTGTTCCCCACCATCTTGTGTCCCTGTTTAATCACTCCTCTGTGTCGTGGTAAATTCAGACCTGGGGTTGTGTCCAGCAGCGTTTGCCCTTTATTTACTGGCCTCTGGGGTGGTGGGGGAGTGGGGATGGGTAGGACAGGGATGTTTTATCTCTGTGTTGACCCACCTCGCAGACCTTTGGGAGGGTCACTGCACCCCACGGCTCCTCCTGGCCCTGTGGGATGCAGGGTTGGGAAGAGGATGCAAAGCTGCATCCCATCCTGCTGGTGGAGGGACCAGCTGCTCTGCTCCTGCAGACGTGGCTGCTGGTGCCATGGGTTGGGTTTGCCTCTCCTCAGCTTGTGCAAGCAATGCAGGTAAAAGCCTTGGCCGTGGGAGATCAGAGCCAGGACCGTGAGGGTGAGCAAATGAGCTGTGTGCTGCCTCTGCTCCAGCTCCAGCAGAATAGGATGGGCTTTTTTGAGAACAGTAACAAGCAAAAGCCTTCTTTCATCTCATACCATTGCCCTGCAAGGGAGCACTTCGGTGGCTGGAATAAAAGGTGACCAGACCTCATCAGGATGCTCTTTTTTTATATTATTATTTTTTATTTTTAATACCTACTTTCTGCCGGCTGTTGCTGGCAGCAGACAAGTTAGCTGCTGGTTTCTAGATCTCCCAGGGGATTTTTTTCAGCTCTTATTGATACGAGTTTCCTTTTTTCTCCTTGTTCTTATGCATCCTGATGTTTCCCTAATGATCAGCCGTTGGCTCTGTGCTCTGTCAGCCTCTGAGCTGAGTATAAAGTCTGCTCTTAAACGCTCTGCTCTGATTTAGCATTCTGCTCTGAAGTGGAGCCGGGGAGGGCTCCTGTGAGCCCGATGCACTGTGCAGGTGGCTCCTGGTGAGGGTGGTTTCTCATGCCTGACTCAGCCTGGGGCAGCTCTCCAGTTTCTTAAGCACTGCAATAACATCCCAGAGCGAGTGAGGTTTTAGGAGCTGCTGCTGCCTCCCCTCTGGAGCTGCCATCACCCAGTGAGGACCATGACAAGTGCATTCATTGGCTTTTTTTCCCTTTGCTGTCATTACCTGTGATCCATAGCACAGCTCTCTGTCCCTCCATGCTCCACTGCCTGTGTTTCCTCGGAGACCCCAGGTCTCATTAGACTCTTGGTTTTCAGCTTGGCTGCACAGAGCATCGTGGGTGGGTGGCATCGTGCTTGTCCTGTGCAGTCATTGGGGTGTGATGGCAGCCCCTTGCTGTGTTCAGGGCAGCTGAGGCACCATCTCTCTAGTGTGTGGGACATGGTGATGAGGTCTTCTCCCAGCAGATGCGCAAGCCCAGGTGCCTTTCTATCTGTATGTGCCAGCAGGGGTTATTCTCCTTCCCATAGATGGGTATAATGTCACACCAGTGCAACTGGGCTTATCTCAGCGTGTGTGGCAGAGGAGAGGAGGCTGCAATCCTTTGCAGAGCTGGGACAATGTCCATCCTCCACAGTAAACAACTCTTTGAGGGGTCACTCCAGGTCCCACAGGCTTTGGACGCATCCATGTGCAGGCTCCTTCAGCTCTGGCATTCCCTTCTATTTGGATGCAATTTGAGTGGTGTCTGGTTTTCCTACCTAATGGTATTTGGTCCTTCTTGGTGCAAAACCTCCTGATGGATTCAGCTGCCTCCTGACTGTGTGCTCACAGCTTGCATGGCAGCATGTCCTGTGGGATCTGGGTGCTCAGGTGGATGCAAAACATTGCTTGAGCCTTACTCTGGCTCCTCACAGCCTGTCTTGCTGATGACAACATTGAAGCTCCTGTCAGCCAGCTCAATTGGAGGAAAAAAATAAAGGTGTAACATGAGTAATGAGGTAGTGAAGAAGGCACAACATCTGTGTCATCATTTCTGCACCAGGAGGTCAACTAGATTCATAAAACATGCACTTCCAGCTTGTGATAGGTTTAGGAATTAATTAAGATAGGGAGAGAATTGCTGCTGCAGCATATTTCCTTATCTGAAAGGAATTAAAAAGCTAAATTGATCTCCAATGAGCTGTTTTTATTAAAAAACAAAAATAAAAGCCTCCAAACCCCTGGAACTGGGTTTAGTGTGTCCTAGTGTGGGAATCCCACCCCCAATCCTCACATGTGGGGAGAAGAGAAGAAGGTGCCCACCCCAGTGTGCAGATGGACTGAACATCCCTGGGTGCCTGGGAGGCAGATGGAAGCTGCAGGCTCTGTGCTGATGACAGACAGAGCCATTAGCACCTTGCCCGGAGCAGTGTCCCATCAGCAGTCCTCCCTGGTCTGCTGGAGGTGCCCCTAAGGTCTTCTCCAAGGTTCTTTGGGGTGGCCACAGGGGCTGGTAGAACTTTGGCTGCTGACCCCAGATGATGGGGCTGAGCACTTGCAGTCAGTTCGGGGACTGGAACTCGGGACACCTAGAAGCTGAACTTCACCTTCATAACCTTGAGCCGCCCCATGCTGTCTGAAGCACCTTGCAAGCAGTACTGAAGTCACACGTGTGCACTTAGAATCATAGAATCATTATGGTTGGAAGGGACCTCCAGGGTCATCAAGTCCAACCTTTATCCCATCATATTCCTAACCATTAAACCATCAGACCATGGCCTCAAGTGCCTCATCAACCCGTTTTTTGAACCCCCCCAGGGACGGTGACTCCACCACCTCCCTGGGCAGCCCATTCCAGTGCCCAACCACCCTCTCAGTAAAGAACTTGTTCCTAATCTCCAACCTAAACTTCCCCTGATGGAACTTGAACCACTGGGGAGGGAGAGGTTGCTGGTGGGTGAAGCTAGAAGCAAGCCTCCTGGTCCTCTCACCTGGAGGCTCTCCCTCTTTTCAGGGGTGAGGACATTCTTCGGCTTCAAGTTTTATTTCCATAATGTGCCATTAACCAACTTTTTGTAGGCTAGGAGAAGCAGTCTTTCATTCACCCTCCCCCTCTGCTCTCCTCCTCCTTTGCAGAGATGATCTAAAACAGGGACTAAATGTAGTTAACGATGTGCTCTTGTATTTAGGGAATTCGTTTTTGGGGGACTTGTCTTTAAAGTGTCACTTCTGTGACAATGACACCTGTTATGTTAATAATTTTTCACTAATCTCTGTTTCCTACCTTAGCTACTGTGAATACGTTAGACACTTTATAGCTTTCTATCTAGCAGATTCCCCCCCCCACTCTGTTAAAATATGTAACTGGAGTGCTTGATTTGCATCTCTGATAAAGCAAGGCTGAATAAATACTCTTGGTTCACCCGAACTGAGTAGCAAACTAACTTTCTTGTGCCGTCCCCAGAGCAATCCAAGTTGGTACTGGGGGAAAAGCAGCCATAGGAAGCGTTTGGGAGGGGGTTGCTTTTTGCAGATGGCATTGAATGCGTGGGAGGGATCCACAGCCTTAGAAATTTCCCAACCTCCACGTGCTGAGGAAAGAGGATGGAGGGGAAAATGAAGAGCTCCTGTTGGAAAGGTGGCTGGTATAGTCAGGGAGTGCTAGAGATGGGAAGGGGATGCTGAAGTGGCAAGGAGATGGAAAAAAGCCACAGAAGGAAAGTTTTGGAAATGGGATGAGGAGCATGGGAGCAGCGTTGGCTCGAGGTGGGACACGCAGCAAGGCGTCGTGCGTGTCTGCCTTCGCCCCCGTGGCGGGTCCCTCCGTGCTGCTGGTGGCAGCCAGCCGGGTATTTTTATCACACGGTGTGCTGGGAGTTTGCAGATTTCGGATTCTTGTCTTGAACTTGTTCCTTTCCTTCCTCCTCCTCCCTCTTCCCCTTTCCGCCATCTGTCTGGGAGAAACGCTTGTGCATCTCCAGTGCTGCGGGGAGTAGCTGGTGCCTTGACCTTATCTCTGTGCTTGTTCTCTCAGCCTGGGTGAAGCAGATGGAAGCACCAGGCTTTGGGGTAGCTCTGTCTGAGCTCCTGCTTTGCAGAGCCATCAGAGAGGAACTGGGAGCATCCCCAGGTCGGGTGTGCTGGTGCCGTGGGTCTCGCCAAGCTGCAGAGCTCCTGGAGAGAGCAATTCCACACAGGAGCTTTGTGCTTATCCTGTGTGTAAAGTGCTGGGAGTGTTTGATCGGTACCTTTGAAACATTGACGTAAACACAGAAATGCTTTGCAGCTACCAGCCTGGATCTAATTGCTTTAGACTGCCAGGCTCAAATCTACATATGGCCTTAAAATTGTCCTGAGGTTCTAATCCAGGAAAACTCGGGTGGATGCCGAGTTCTCTGGGAGGTGCAGGGGTAGCTCTGAGGTGTTTGTGATGGAGAGTGTTTGCCAGGGATGCCTCAGGGTGCTCCTGGGCTCGGTGACAGGGATGCCAGCAGATTGTAGGGTGCTGGTGAGGCTGTGCTGGGGCAGGGCAGGGGACACCTGGCATACCCTTCCACTCCCTGCAGGAGTAGCTTCACCTCTGGCTCTCTGTCAGTACAACGCGGGCTCTGACCCTGGGGATGCAGGGACCTGGGTGATGCTCCTCACCCAGGGCTTTGCTTTTTCTGTTTCAGCTGTGACAGAGCCTGTGGGCTTGACAGCTGGGCTGGTCTTCAGACAGGGAGTGAAATCTCTTTCTTTTTTCCCTTCAAACCCAGTGTTATCTGCAGATCTCCCTTCTCTCGGTAGTTATTCTTGTTTGAATGCGACTTAGAAACGTTTGCATCAGTTAAATGTCAGGATGGGGCGCTGGCTCGTGTAAAGGTGAACTGTGATGAACCTGATGCAGAATAGCTTAAAGCTGCTTGTCAAAGATTTTACATTACAGCGCTACAAGAGACGGAGTTTTCATTTGGTTGGCAAATCCTGAAGATAGGAGTGTTAACGACAGGATGAAATGCGATGCCGTATTTGTCCCCAGAAATGTGATGTTTGCTTTCAGTTTGGGCTGCTTTTTTTTTTTTTTCCCATTTAAAAATAAATTGGACTGAGTTCCACAAGGCGACGTTCTCCTGTGAAAAGGCAGAGCACTTTTTGTTTAGGAAAGTGTCAGAATGAAATGTTTCTACTCTTCCACGCTTTCCATATCCTTCCCAAACCCACTTACGCTTCGGTTTCAGCTGATGTGAAACTGTCTGAGCAGATAAACCATTCCTTGGCAAACCTTGCCAAGCTCTTTGTGGAGTCACTGTGCCTAAACCAGAGGGGGTGTGGTGCCGTGGGGGGTGGCGATGTGGATCTGATGGTTGCTCACCAAGTTTCTCTAGCCTGTGCAGTGCCTGGCCCCAGTGGAGGCGATGCTCAGGTACCCACTGGTGTGAAATGGGGGGAAGTGGCTCATGCGTGTCTGATTTTTCTCTGATCTTCACGGGGCTGCTAATGTAGCAGAGAGGACTTTTTTTATGTGCGTGACTGGATCTTGCTGCTGTAGGAAGTTGGCTGCAATTCTCACCAGCTTAATTGGGAGCAACATCAGGCCAAGTGTGGTTATTTTTACCTGTCGCTGCTCCCACTCCACCTCCTCCCTCCCACCTCTGTTCCCTGGACAAGAGGGAGCAAGCTCCGTTTCAGTGTTCAAAAGGTCTCTGCCAGCTCTGAGCAGCAGCCCTGCGTTCGTGACGTGCAGCAAAGGAAAAGAAAAGTAATTGTGCTTATTTTTAAAATCCAATTATCTAAATCTGCAGGAAAATAATTATTTTTGAAGGGAGCTGTTCGGACTGGCTGGGCTTTGCCCTGGGTGGAAGCTCCTCGGGACTGGACTGGGTTCGTTATGGCAGTGGCTGGAGTGGAAGTGAGTGGGAGCATCAGCCCCTCTCTGCTGGGAAACGCTTGGCTTTTCAGGCTTTAGCACTTGATTTGTTGTGTTGCTCTTTATCCATCAGGGAAACTGGTTGTTTTTCCCTTCTAGCTGCCTTCTTTCAAGATCCTCAGGTCAGAGGAGCCCCCTTATTGTTTTTTTTTTTTGGATGGGGAGGCAAGAAACCTGCCTGCAGGAGGATGGCAGTAAAGCCAATGGATGCTTTAGCAATGTCAGGTATCTCCAGTTCCCCTCCCAGAGACACGGCTGGTTATGAACTCCTCCTCAGCCACCCCTTGAGCTCTCCTGTGCTCCTGGGTATGGTTTTCCTCATTGCACCCAACTCATGAGAGTCGGGGTGAAACCAATGTGGTAACGGCAGCAATTGCAGGGGGAGCAGAGTTGAATTTCTCTCTTATTTTGCAAATGGAGCATTTTGGGAGCAAGTTCTGCAGAAGTCTGTGTTGATGGGTGGGTTTGATAAGGCAGAAGTAAAGGGACGAGCAGTCCCATGCAGGTGCTGTGAGCAGCAGAGGCATGAAATTGCAATGTGGGGAATGACTGGATGGAGAGCACTGGTTACTGCCCCAAAGGGAGTCTCTCACTACGATTAAGCTGCTGGCTTTGCTTGGCCTCTCCTGGAGATCATCTTTATTCACGCCAGCACTGGGCCTGTCAGATTCTCTCTGCTGCAGAAATTAATGATTTGGATTTGGTGACCTGCTCCTGCACGAGGATGCAGCTTGGCAGGTGAGGGCTCTGCAGAGTGGGGTCCTGGGGTCCTCATCCCACACTGCATCCTTGGGATGGCCAGAACCTTGGGGGTGGTGAGGGCAGGGCATCTGCTTCTCCCACCACCTTTCCTTGTGGTGGGAGCTGGAGGTGTGTAAGTGTTTAGGTATTGTCCCCTGCACCTTTTTAGAATCTTGCAGGTTCGGGCACATTTACAACCCCCTTGGGAAATGGTCCTTCACCTGCATGTAGCCTCATGTTGGGAGGTGATGGGATGAAAACTGGGGTGCTGGTTTCAGGGAGCTCTTGGAGATGGAATGGTGCACAGGCATCCATCCATGGTGTGGGATTGGTTAAGGAAGAGGCTCGTTTACAAACTGCAAACAAAAGCAATGATTGCTGCAAGGCTCATAGGAACAGAAATGAGACAACAGCTCCAGGTACATCCACCTATTGCTTAATTCAGTGCCAAGGATTCCTCTTGTCCCACAGCATCCACCTAATGAGCTGCAAGATGTCTCTGGGCTGTGTGGCTGAGGATCCAGTTCTCAAGCAAGGTCTGTGCCCTCAGGCTGAGGTTACAGGAGGGAATGTAGCCCTGGTAGTGCCCTCCCTGGCCAAGAACACTGTAAGCTGCCACAGAAAGCTTTTGTGCTCACCTGACGTGTCCTGCGAGGAAGGGCTGGTGCTGTTGCTGCCTGCAGCTCCCAGAGCCTGGGGTGGCACAGCCAGCTTGGCACTGGTCCTGCTTCTCACCAAACACCTTGAGAATCAGTTGCTTGGGGATGCTGGTTGGGCTGGGGGATGCTGTTTGGACTGACAGATCTTAGCTCCCCATTTGAGGGCTACCTTGACCTTGTCTCGAGGCATCCTCACTAATGGTTTGGGGCCACCCTCTCCCTGGTCCCCCTGGGATGCTGCTGGTTTGTGCTGCAGTGAATGCCACAGCACGAGCTGTAGTGTGGAGCTGTTTTTATTTCTCTTCTCCTTCTCTTTTACTTGAGCCACCTCTTCCATGCAGCCCTGCTTATCCTCCCCGTGTCTGGGGGCCAAGGGGAGGAGGAGAAGTCAGCCAGGTTGTCCTAGTAGCTGCTGCTTAGTCCTGGGAACTGGGGAGTGACGTTGCCAAACCAGAGGAGTGAGGTGACCTGATTCTACTCCCCCACCAACCCTGTGCTCCCCGAAAGGCAGGAATTAGCTGGGCTGTTTGCTGGCCCGTTTCCCCTGTTCCCCTGTAGCAGGGAGGTGAGGGTTGGTGTGAGTGTTTTGACAGGCTCGTCTGGTCTGCAGGGATGGCTGAGGCAGACACACAGACATGGGTGGATTTTTCACCCAAGCTGCTCCTACCTTAGCACAGTGACTGCTTTGGCTTTGGCTGCCAGATTCCCTGAATATCCCACCCTGGACCTCGTACCCCTCCCCATCTGCCAGCCCCAGCATCCCGTGCCAGTACCAGGCAGAGCCTTCCCTGTGGGGTCTGGGGTGGTGTGGGCAGTGCCCTTCCCGAGCTGAGATGGCTTGGGGTAAAACATTGACCTTGACAGCTGCAGACCCTGGAAGGGTGTTTGTCCCTGCCTGTGTGCACCCCGGCTGGCCTTGGCTGCGTGGCTAGTACCACGTGGCAGAAGGTAGTCCTGGGTGGAGATGACCCACCTTGGCTTTGGGCCACAGGGCACTGTCATAGCAAGGTTCTGGCTCTGCCAGCCGAGCAGATCTTTGTGGAGGGAGTGCTGCATAACTGTGCACAGGCTGCTCTGCTCCCAGGGCTGGCTCGAGCTTTCCAGGTAGTGCCTGGGGAAGCTCAGCTGGTGGAGGAACATGGTGCTCAGCTTGCCAGTGTCATGTATGCGTGATGATAGGAAGAGTGGCTTTAATGATAAAGTCATGTGCTGCGTCTCTCTTCGACAACCACTGTTTTAAAGTGATCACACTTCATCTGACTGTGCCTTGCTTGTCACCTGGGTGTCTCTGCTGACAGATGATCCCTTGTCACGCTGCCTTTCCATGCCAGGGTGCTCTCCCATCACCCATCCTGCTGCAGTGGCCAGGTTGGGGCTGTACATCCCTCCCTGTTCAACAGCGGGTGCTGCCCTGCACCCAGACATGGGGTCCTGCGTGCTGTGCTCTGCTTGTGCCTTGGCTGCATGGTGCAGGTTGTCCCTTTTCTCTTCTGACTGGTTTCCTTCCTTTCTTCCCCCTTGAAAAAAAAGCAATTGGACATTGAACTCATCCTGTCCTTCCCTGGGACCTGCTGCTCCTGGCTGTGATGCTCCAGCCGCAGAGATGTCCCCTTTGGGTGCTGGTGAGCTCCTCCCTGCTGCAGCATCCTTCCAGAGTGGTCATCTCTGGGGGGACTGCTGTGTGTGCCACGGAGAGGAGAGGAGGCTTCCCACCACCCAGCCTTTTTGGTCATGAAATTAAGAGGCAAAATCCCCCCATTTCTTCCTGATGCACTCAAAGCCTGCCAGCAGAGCTGGACACCCAGCAGTGCTCATCTCTGCCAGGTCGCTGGGGTGAGGGCACCAGGATGGGTGCAATGCCTCCCCAGGAGACCTTGGCATTGCATTTGGGGGGTCTGTACAGCAGTGTGGGGTGCAGGGGATGTGTGCAAAATGCAGCTGTTTGCTCCTGCTGTGAAGGAGGCAGTGGGAGCCCTGCTTTCCCTGTGCTGGCTGGAGGATGTGAGGAAGGTGATGGCCATCGAGCAAAGTGATGGCCTCAGGTTGTGTCTGCTCACCTCCTGCCACATGCCCTTGGCTCAGCCATGTTTCCCTTAGCAGAACAAGTGGTGTGGGGTTTTTTCTTTGCTTTTTAAATGGCCACTTTTCACTTTTTTTCATGCTCTTCCTCCTTGGCATGCAGGTCGGCGTGGGGAGGGAGCCTTCAGCCAAGCTCTCCCTCACATCCCTTGTTTTTTGTGTGTTACTTTTTCCCCACCACTGCCCTTGCCAAGGGAAGGACATTGTATAGCTGCTGAGACTGGCAGGGGCTGTAATGCTGCCTGCCAATAGCCTCCATGTCTGAAAAGGCTTAGGAAATCCAAGCTCTAAATTAGCTCCCAAATCATCCCTTTGTCTGGTTAAAGAGCTCTGCGGAGCAAGCCCCAGCTCCCTTTTTGTCACTGGGCTCCCTGGCTGGACTGGGAGGACTCTGCCTGAAGAGCACAGTGTGATGGTCCCATGGGGATACCAGGAAGATCTTTGGCACTGCATGGTCCAAGGCAAGCTCAAGCACCCCAGGGAGAGGTGGGGGTGAATTTCTGGCATGCTTCCTCCCAGCCTTTGCTGCCCCGTCCCCCTGCCCAGTTCCCTCCCCATGTAACCACTTTGCAGTGCTGACTGGGTGAACACATTGGGGTTTCAACTGCAGCACTGGAGAGAGCAGGAGGGGAAGTGTGGAGCTGATGGATGGCTGCTGAAAGCCTGCCTGGGGAGGTGGGACATCCAGCCTCTGCATGCCCTAAGGATGCTGCAGAGAGCGACCAAGGTCACGGCATTGCTGGCAGCGCACGTGGCTGGGACATGTGGGGCCAGGTGAAGCTGAAGGAGGGGAGCAGGCAGTGTGCTGGCTGTGTATCTGGGAGAGGAGGGGACAACCTGTGCTGTGTCCAGCTGTTCCCTCCCAGCAGCTCATTTCTGCCCTTGCCAGGTCAGTTGGTGAAGGCAGTGACTGCTTGTGCTGTGTTGTGAGACCGGAGTGGGCAGCAGCTCTGCGTTAGCAGGGGGGAGGATGGCTGCAGGGGGGAGGATGGCTGCAGGGTGCCTTTATCCCAGGGACCCTCAGAGCCAGTTTTGCAGCAGCTGAGCAGTGCTGCTGTGTTTCGAGGAACATTGACGGGCTTCATCTTTTACTTCTGCTTTCCCCTCTCTTGAGGGAGAAACAGAAAGGACTCAGCTTTGCCATCTCTCCTGGGAATTCAGGCTTCAGCTCTGCAAATACCTGGTGGTTCAGCATCCCTGCTGGCACTCCAGCCTTCCCCACCGAGTGCAAATTGTTCTTTGGAGGTCTGCAGCAACTCTCTGTAGGTATCTTTTGGTACTCAGGTGCTGCGAGTGGAGTGCAGGCGTCACATCCTATGTGCTCTCCTAACCCTGAACTATCCCAGAAAGGGCTCCTGTGCCTTGTGCTTCCAGGCTCTTCCCTGCCTGGCTTTACCTATGGATGAGGAAAGGGATCCTTCCCTGGAAGGCTGAGTATCATCAGGGCATGTTGCTGCAGCTCAGTGGGGGAGGCAGTAAGGCTGGGCTGCTGCTCCGAGCATCGCTCCAGCCCTGGGCCCTTGGAAGTGGCACATGCACAGGAGAGAACATGAACTCTGTGGAGCAGCATTGGGCATTGAAATCTGCCCACTTCATCCTAGTGGTGGGTACATTGAGAAATAGTAGAGGAAAATTCCACTTCTAGAGGCATGGAACTTGGATTTTGTATTTTTTTTAAGGCTTTGCCTAGCTCTTTCTCTCCGTCCCTGTGCAATGCAGCCAGCTCTGAAGCAGAAGTGATATTTTCTGCCAATGCAATGATTAGCCTTTCTGCTAATGACCCAAGAACAGTGTCCAAAATAAATGAGCCCAACCTGCTCATCTTATTAGCCAAATGATTGCAAAGAAAGAGGAAATGTCTGCAAAAACCGCTTAGGCAGCTGGAATTTGTAAGCGTGGTGGAGTCGTTGTTGGAAGTGTGGAGAGGAGCCATATGTCTTCAGAAAGCTGCTCCTCTCCTGGAGTGTGGGGAGAGTCTCTGTGTCATAAGGGGGGCACCTCCTTCTCCCCTTTTGAGAGGTGACCCTGTGGAGCTGGAGCTGTGGCTGTCCCTGAGCTCTGCAGGTTCCTGGGGCTGAGAAGCTGGGGATGGGCAGATGTTTCTCCTCCTGTTTCTGTTTGTGGCTTCCCACATCCTTAAGGTGACAGATGGCAGCACTGGGATGTTGGTCAGGAGAGTAGCTCATGCAGTAACCAGTACTAAGTCATTCTTCAGGAGCTGTTCTTCAGTCCTTAAAGCTCTTCCCAGTGCACTTGGCAAGGTCAGGAATGGCCTTGTTTCACATGGGGAGGGGTGAAGACAAAAAAAGGAAAAGGGATAAAGGCAGGGGGGGATTTCTGCAGGGAAGGGAGGTGAAAGTGGGCTCCTGTGTGCCAGCCCTGTCTTGTGGGTGATGGTGATGCTCATGTAAAATGAGAGCTCACTTCAGGAGGGGATCTTTAGGCTCTGTGTAAATAGGTGAGAGAAACGGGGCTGGGTGCAGGAACTGGGGAATGTCACCAGGAGGGGTGGAGAAGCTGGAGGGCTGGTGCAACAACCCTCCTGATTTTGGAAACAGCTTCATCTTCTCTGTGAGGCAAACTCCATTTGAAGGGTGGGCTCTCTCCCTGGCTGCTGCTCATGCCTCTCAGTAGGTCTCTTGTCAGCTAGAAGACCTGACCTCGTGCCAGGCTCTGCGGGTGGTGACAGCTGTGTGGCCATCCTGGAGAAGGGCTCTGGGGGCTGAGGCTCAAGGCTGAGACAGGTCCTGAATGCATAACCCTGTAGCCTTGAAGCTGTAGCACATCAGAGCATGCGAGCAAGTCTTGTGTCATCTTTGATAGCAGAGAAAAACGCCCTTGATCCTCTTGTCTCCCCAACTAAGGGCAGCTGGAGACCTGGCTCATGATGCACAAGGCACTAAAAATTGCTGAGGAGGAGGAGATCATCCTCCTTCCAGCACCCGACGTGCATGCCATATGCTTCCCTGAGCTTCTCCTCAGCACAGCTGATGCAAGATCCTGTGTCCCACCAGCCCCTCAGCACCACGGGTCTGGGTCTCACACCCCCAGGACTCTTCAGCAGGCAGATGTATGACCAAAAGCACTTTATGCATATTATATGTCTGTGCATGTATATATGAAATATAAACTTCATATCTATATATGTGTGTGTGTATAAATATTATTTTTACTGAGCTGAGGTGTAATGTACAGAAGCAGGAGCCATGACTTCCTTATTTTTTAATTTAACTGCATTCATATATAGCTACTTCTTTGCTCTTTTCTGTTTTATACGGACTTAAACTTTCCCCTGATCGGGGTGGAAATTGCTAACTCTATGTTTTCATTCATTCTGAGGAGTTTCAGGTTTAAACGATTATCTGGGCTGGAAAACCTCCTGACAGTGCAGATACTGAGAACTCGAGCACGGAGTGGATAAGCAAATGACCCTTGTTATCTTTGTACTCCCAATGTTTTTCATTACTCTGAACCTCCCTGGAAAGCCCCTTCGGTCCCGGGGTTTGGAGCTTGGTGGGAATGGCAGTTTCACCTGCATGCCCCAGGCTGCACAAGCAGCCCTGTGCTCTGGGAAGTGTCGGCTTCTGCTAATTTGTCATTGTCATTTTCTTGAACATGTTTTTCAGGTTGGTGGTGAAGTGGTTTGGCTTTGGAAGGTGTGGTGTTTTGTGACTCCAGGGTGGGTTTTTGTTTTGTTTTGGGGTTTTTTTTGAGTGAGGGAGTTGTTTTTTCAGTACCCCAAACCCTCCATATGTGCTGACCCTGCCGATGGCACTGGCATCAGTTGGGATACTCCAGGGATACTGCCTTTCTCCAGGGTTTTGCAGGATGAGGATTACTTTTCCATAGGATCTCTGGAGTGGAAAGGAATGGGAAGAGGTCATTAAATCCACATCTCTGCCCCCAGGCAGGGTCAATAACCCTTTGTCACTGAAGATGGATGTTTCTCCATCCTGTTCTGCAAGAGTCCCCTGTCCTCCCAGGTGGTCCTTCCAGCCTGTGATATCTGATGCAGGTTTGGGCTTGGACTGGGGCTGACCCAGGGAGGAGCAGCCTTACAAACCCCACTAAAACACATTTCCCTTTCAGCACCCTGCCTTCAGCCCAGCTTTGCAGCAGCCTGATATTTCAAATAACTTTTCCAGTGTTTGGGCTGATTTAAATAAGCAGGTGGTTTGAAGTGACTGATGGGAATCCTTTCCCTGTCAATGTTTTGCTCGGAGGATTTAGCTTCAGGTCTCTTGCTCCCAGTAGTAAGCAGGAATGCAGGCTGGCATCCTCCCATTGCCCTGGCGTTGCCCTCAGCTCCTTGGCCACAGGCTTCAGATGTTTGTGGAGGATGACTATCTGCTTTTTAAGAAGAGAGGTCTAAGTGCTTGTATTTTTCTTGCCAAGGTGTCCCTTGAAAAATGGGACATGTCAATGCTCCACGTAGCCACTTCCATTCCTCTTGCTGGTCCCCTGTAGAGATCCGGAACTTTGGTGCATCAGGCAGGAATGGTGGAGAGCTGTAGCCCCTGCCGAGGCCCTCAGGTCTGGACTTTCATTCCCTAGGGCTGCTTTTTGGTCTGTGCAAGACACGTTGAGCATCTGGTTTTAAACAGACCCCCCCTGGCCAGGTTGTGCGAGAGCACCTGGTCTTAGACAAGCAACTGAGCTGCTCTTCTGTGGTGCCTAGCACAGATCTGTCCTTGGATTTATGGATTTACCCTTGTTCTGCTCCATGAAACAGGGGCGGGGCTGTTCCTGAGCTGCAGAAGGGACACTGAGGAGCAAGGATTTAATGGACAACTCTTTTCAAGTCCCCTAAACCTTGAGATCCTGCTCTGGCAAGATCCATGCGTGCTGGACATGCAGGGTTGTGGCTCAGGACCCTGTGGCAAATCTCCCTGGAGCCACCCTGCCTGCTGCTGACCCCCCCCATGTTCCTCTTTGGGGTTGCACCCATGATTTAAATACCCAGAGGGGGGTATTTAAACCCCCCCCCTTTGCAGACTGCTCTTGTTCCAGGGTGAGCATTTATGGGCCAGGCAAGGGACACAGTTGTCAAGTGTGTAACTTTACTCACTCGGTGCTCTTGGGACAGGCTTTTCCTTGCTCTTGCTACCCAGGGATATCACATTAAATTGCCTGCTGCAATTGCTTGGCCGTCACATAGATTTTTATCTGGAGTGTCCTTTGGAAAGGGAGCCCTGAGCTGTCGGTGGGAATGTTAAAAGGATAAATGTGTTTTGCACCTGGCGATGGGCAGGAGCAGCTTCAGGGCTGGTGACACTCTGCAGCCTTTGCTGCCCACACACACACAGAGCTGGTGTTGGCAGCTCTGCCTCTTCCCCGGGGTGCTGAGCATCCCAGAGGGGGCAGAGGGGACAGGCACATCTGTTCTGGCACTGCCAAGCTCTGCTGGTGGCTGGAGGTGGCTCAGGTCCTCGGCTGTGCCTGGGATGAGTTAGGGAGAGGGGCTGTTGTGGAAGCAGGACTTGGGAGGGCAGAGGGAAGGGTGTGCTGCTACTTGAAACTGGGATGCAGGAGAAGGGAGCAGAGCCCTGGGCCTTTGTTTTCTGAATTGTTTTCTTGCATGTAGTGACTCTGGCCTCATTTGGGCTCCCGAGGTCCTGTTTGTGTGCTGGAGCCTGTCTCAGCCTTCTGCTGAGGCTGCCAGGAGAGAAGAGCTTGTTTGGAAAACTCCTTGATGGAAAACATTTGCCTGCCTTGGAGGGAGGGTTTCATCCACTTGGCTGAGCAGTGCTGGCTGTCACCTCTATGGTGTCTCAGATCCTGGGCTTGGGTGGGTGGACTGGCCCTGCCACCCCTGGAAAATCCCCGCCGGTGTGGAAAGCCTGGCCATGAAACCCAAAGGAAGGCTGGGATGGAGCTGTGTGGAGGGAGGAGGGGTTGTAGGGAGAACCTTGCCTTCTTGGCTGTAAGCGAAGCTCATGGTGAGCAGCATCCTGGTGCTGGTGCTGTTGCTCAGGGTGGTGGCTAGCAAAGAGCTAAGCAGCTTCCTTGTCCTCTTGGGCACCGCTGTGCTGTGGGGGCACATGGGGACCTGATTTCACTGGGTCTCACATCCAGGTGCTCTCCAGCCCTGGACTGGAAGGTTGCCTTCACCTCTGCGTTTTGCACATTGACTTGGTGTCCTGGGCTCCCTGGGTTGGGGCCTTGGACAAGGACCACGGTGGCCCCAAGTTTCCAGCACTCTGTGTATAGGACATACTAGGGATGCTGTTCTTTTTTTGGCTTCCTTTGTCCCGTGGGAAATTACTCTTTTGTGATGAAAGCCTGAAAGGAGGTCAGAACATCAGCGGAGTGCCTGGGGACCAAGATTTTCTCTTTGTTTGGAGCAAAGGGAGGGTAGAAAGATGGAGGAGCCTATGCAGATCTGCACTGCCTCCCAAATGGATGCTTCTCTGGACCCAGGAGCTCTCTCCTTGCTGCCTGCCTTCACCTTGCCACCCAGGCAAGCTTCTCCAGGGACATAAAGCTGCGTTTTCACCTCCTGTTCATGCTTTCCCCTCAAGCAAAGCTGTTCCTTCTGCAGGAGCCCAAGCCTCCTCTGAAGATAGGAGCATTGCATAGGCTGGGCTTAATTTAGGTTAGATGTGTTCTTCTGGACTCAACCAGGCACTGTGTCAGGGTGAGCTGGGATGGAGCTGAAGCTGGGCTGGGAGGTGGTTTTCCTGCCTCCCAGAAGCTAAACCCAGACTGTTGGAGAATGCCTGTGCATTGGAGGGGGGAAGCAAACTGGAGCTCCATACCCACTGCCTGCACCAGGAGCAGCAAATATGGAGTGTAGAGGGGCTTTGTGAGGCCAAAGGTGTGGGTAGAAGGGCTTTATTAGCTCAATTTGAAATATTTCATCTCAATTTCCATTTAACTGTGGAATATAACTTTATTTCAGCTTTAAATTTAGATTTTCAGAACAGGCCTGTCAAATTAGCAAAAGGAAATTTGATTAGAAAATGGCAGCGGGATTGAGATCTTTGTTTTTCTCCACGTGCTATTTGGCTTGGAGATGCTTTTTAACCAAAAATACCCTATTGGAAAGTGGGTTTTAGCTAATCAACATTTTCCAACTGGAAAAAAAAACAAACAACAAAATAGAGAGCAGAGCTGGAAAATTTCTGCCACTGTGTCCCCAGCCAGCAGCTGGTCCTCAGGAGGGACCTGGAGGGTTGGGCTGTGGGGCCAGGGCTGTGGTGATGCTGGGGACCAGAGGGAACAAGGAACACAGAAGAGGGTGGGGTGGCTTTGTGCTTTCCCCTGTCCTCTCCTGCTCGCTGCTGTCCCTGCATCTGGGTTCAAGTTTGAAGTCCCTGAGTACATTGGTGGCCGAGGCACTGGGAGCTGCCTGGGTCAGTAGGGGATGCTTAAATCTGGGGGTGCTGTAAAGTTCTTTCGGGGTGGAGGTGCAGAGCAACCCCAGCACCTTGGTGGATTGGCCATCCGTCCCTGGGCCAGGCTGGGTGGGAGCCCAGTCCAGAGGGCAGGAGTCGAGGGGGGAGGATGAGGGGGTTAATTAACTAGTGGAGGTAAACACTGGCTAGTAAGAGCCATGAGGAGAGCAGAAGGTTGGGGAGCAGGGAGCTGTCATGGCTGGCACCCAGGGCTGCCCTGTGGAGCTTTCCTGGGGGGCCTGACAGAGGTTTGGGCGTGAGGGGGGCAGCTTTCCTTGCACAGAGCCTTGTTTGAAGCCTGTTTGCATTCATGAATTCAGCCCATCAGCTGAGCCCCAGCCCATATGGCCACGGCTGGCCCTGACAAACCCCGCTGGTGTCACCGAGCAGATGGGGTGCTGCCACAGAGCTGGTGCTGCCGTGGGGGCTGGGAGGGGACAACCAGGGGCCGGTCTGGCTCTGAAGCAGCCATCCTTTCCCAGTCCCTGCCTGCCATCGGTGGCTCAGTTCACTCCACAATCACCCACAGATGCTGCAATTACACTGGGACACAGTGTCAGGAACCTCATGGTGGCACCGGCGCGTGCGCGGGGCCGGGAGGCTGTTATTAGCCTGTTATTATCCATTTACCCAGATATCCCAGCTAATCAGCTTTCAGATGGGGAGAATTAATTGGTTTCGTTTGGAACACCAGGCATGTTTAATTGAAATTAATTCTTCCCCATTTGCAAACGGACACTTGGATGGGGGGGGAGGTCTGCAGTGTTCCCATTGCGGACCTTAATGGCACAGTGCAGCAACTGGCTGTAGTAGCAATGTCCTTCAATCCTCTCTCCATCTGGGAAGGAGCTCTCATTTCTCCATGTACACAGCCTGCTCCAAATCCTCTGTCTCAAATTGTCTCAGTCTCTCTGAGCATACGGAGCAGTGTGTACCGGGCAGCTTGGCAGGTCATCTTGGTGACACACAGATGGCATCACGGTGATGCTTGCTGCTTTCTGTGGGCAAAGGGTGAAGGATGGAGTCAGGACGTGAGTGTCCCACAACTCAGGTGTGGCAGGAAAAACTCCTGTCCCTATGGGTTTGCTTTCCTGCTGTGCCAAGCCCTGTGGTTGTTGGGAGGAATCACATTGAGGGCTGGGTAACGGGAGCTCTGCGTTCTTGAGTTGGAAGGCAAAATATTCCTGAAACGACTGATAAATTTTTTGTATGTGCAAAGTCCTGGTGAAGTTAATGGGAGTTAAGTGTGTGGTTACGTGCTGTACTTAACTGGATTCTTAATAACCCAGTGGGGATAGCTGTGGTGTTTTGGGAGGTCTGTGGACTCGCTGAGGTCCTCCCTGGTCCTCCCTTGTCCCGGTGTGCAATGCCCCAGGTGCCAGCAGAGACTCCTCTCTGGGGTGTGGGGGGCTGTGCTGTACAACTCCTGTAGCAGGAGTTATGATGCCAGAATTGCAAAGTCCCTTCAGATGCCAAACGCTACACAAGACCTGTGCATGGATCTTTCATCCCCATGACTGTGTTTGATTACCCTCCCTCTCCCCCTGGAAAGCCGTGGTTTGTTTTGCTGCTTCTTCAGCAAGATGTTCATTATGCTGAAAAATTTGTGCTTTAAATATGGTAAAACAGCTTTTTTTTTTTACACAATAGGCTGGATCATTCCCAAAACAGCTGCCAGCTACAGGCTCAGTATTAAACCTTCAAAAACCTACCACCAACAAAAAGAGCTCTTGTCCTCCTTTCTATGTGCACAATAGCACCTTCCCATCCACTCTTTGCTCCATAAATTGTTTTGAGATGTCACTAAATAAACTTAAAACCTCTTTTCCAGTCTCTCACCTGTCTTCACCCTGTCTAGAGCAGAGCCACACACCAACACAGAGGAGACCTGGTCCATCAATGGGGCTTGGAGGTGTTGGGCTACTCTGAGTCATCCCCATTTCTTAACACTGTGGTGAATTTTTCTCCATATTTTGTGACCTTTTCTGGACAACTGTCCAAGATCTGGCAGCCTCCAGAAGCTGGCTGGTTAATTGAGCAGAAAGGATGTTGTACCGTGTCACTCACCAGCACTTGGAAGCTGGAGGCACCATGTGAATTGTGTTCGTGTTCCTTCATCCGGAGATGTGCATCTCTTATTAGATTAATTTTTTTTAATACATGCAGAATATACAGTGGGAACAGCATTAATTCGCACTAATGGTTGTGAGATCCTTTGAGAATTAACTGCATTTTTTGTAAATTAGTGAGGAAGCGGATAAACACAATTATTAAAAAACCAAGAAAGGTACTTTTGCAACAGCACTACGTGTTACTCATTTATCTGACAAGTGTTCTTTACTTTTAATTATATTTCATGGTTTGCTAGCAAATGCTCTGCAGGTAGACATTGTAATAACCCTGGTAATTCGAGACCTCTCTTTAGCACTTGTTAAACCTTGGTTTGGAAGGGGAATGCAGCAGTGGCTGTGGTTTCAGGGGGCCTGGTGGCAACTGCCCCTTGAGCCTTGATGCAGCAGAGATAAACTGTGTACACATGCTCTGGGAGATGCTCTCCTGCACTCACTGTCCAAACAAAGCAGATAAATACGGGGCAGGAGTGCAGGTGGGACCTGCACCATGTTTGGAGGGGGGCACGGAGCAGTGGAGATACTTTGTGGGTGGTCACTCAGGGGGTCTGAAATCAGCCTGAGGCAAAGGCTCTGCAGAGATGTGCAGCTTCTGAGTTTTATCCCTCTTCTTAATTAGCAAGTTTAGCTGCATCCCTCCTCATTGTGCCACCTCTGCACACCTTCTGCTGTGACTGCTACCGTGCTGCTCTGTCCATCGGGGCCAACTGACCACCAGGCTGGCTTCTCCATCAGGTGCTGGAATGAATCACAGAATCCTAGGGGTTGGAAGGGACCTCGAAAGCTCATCCAGTCCAACCCCCCTGCCAGAGCAGGGTCACCTAGAGTCCATCACACAGGAACGCATCCAGGCGGGGTTTGAAGGTCTCCAGCCAAGGAGACTCCACAGCCTCTCGGGGCAGCCACTTTTCAGTGACTCAGGCAGAAGCTGTGGAGGTGTTTGGCCTCCATTGGGCAGTGGGTGAAGGAGGAGTGTAACAAAAGTGGCTCCAGAATAATGGAGCAGTGCAGCAGATGCTTGGCTGTTGCACGGGGCACCTGCACAGGCAGAGTTTAGGGCAGGAAAGTCTGGAAAACCCCCTGAGATGTTCCCATATGCAGTACTGTCTGTCCCGGAAGAAGGAGTGGTGAAGTGCAGAGCAAGGTGGGTTTGGGCTCCTGTGGGACCCGGAATGCCTGCCCAGGGGTGCAGGGGTGCAAGGTGCAAATCTGCAGGTCTGTTGGAGGGGTCTGATTAAGAGGTTTCCCCCAAGTGACCATCTCTGCTGTACAACAGGGAGCTCTGGAGGGAGGAGAAGTGGGACAGGGATGTGCTCCCCGCTAGCATTGGGCAAAGCAGGTGTGGCCAAGCTCCTGCTACTGGTGATTTCAGCGAAACCAAGCCAAAATTGAGCCATCATTGCTCTCTCCTCTCATGTGGGAAGGTAGTAGGGCCACATACAATCTCTTTGGTCCTCCTCCTTGATATTGGATGGATTCCCATTTGCCCTTACCCTGGTGGAGGCTGCCTTTGCTGGGATGTGATGGTAGGGCAGCTCTGCTGGCGGGTGGGATGCTCCTCGCCTGCACTGGGTCCCTGTGGACAGGTTGGGTTCTGGCCTGAAGATGGTGCAGAGAGGGACATTGCACAGGTGGTGGCTCTGCACTTGCTGGTTTGGAGGGACTCACCTTTATCCTGTGTTTAACTGCAAGCTACGTTGTGTGTTGGCACAGCCTGGGGCGTTCTCAATGCAGCCCTTGCCCATGAGACCTCCTGTGCTGGAAGAGACTTACTGTGGATGTGGTGACTTGTTTTATTTAAAAGCAAGGTTGGTTGTTCTTAACTTAAGTGGATTTTTCTTCCCCTCTGGCATCAGCCAAAATGCAATCCAAGTATTGGGTGTAAATAACCGAGCAGAAGGAACACGTGGAGGTGTCTCTGCAGGCGCAGCGGGGAGGAGGGTTTGCGGCTTGGGAACTGAAACTCCTTGAGAAAAAAAAATAAAAGCTTTTGTTTTTGTCTCAGCTTTGCGCTCAGGCAGGCTGCCCACATTAGGGAAACATGAGCACAAATGCACAAGACCTTATGCATTTTAAAATCTTCCCTCTCCGAGGGCAAGCTCCGGGTTAGCGGGTCAGCCGATTCAGGTGAACCATTTAGCGTGCATTAAAATCACAATTTATGCAATCTGCACTCTGGCTTTAAAAAGAGCTGGCAATCAGGTGCTTAATAAAATCACCTCCAGCCCTCCCCTTTCAGTTCACTGCAAATAAATGCCTTTTTTTTTTTTTTTTTACATCATAAAAATGGATTAGGAGTCAGTTTGAATTGTTATCCTAGCAAGATGTGCAGCTCCGGGTACGGAGCATGTTCGCTGTGATTGAGGGTTGTGTATTTTGGTGCTTGCACACAGCCACTGCCTGGGAGGCCATTCACATAAACATTTGCTGGAGCATCACCTTGCGTGTCTGAGCAGTGCAGAAAGGCTGATTGGCAGGTTCACTCTGTCTTTTTGTTTCCCTTCTGGGAGGAAACAGCAAAACAAAATTCCACGTGGCTTTAAAAAAAGAAATAAATATATATGGAATTGTGACTTCTTTTTAATGAGGAAGAGTCAGAGAATTTAAAGTTATGGTTCCCACAGCAACTGTAACTCTCATCTTTTGTGCATGCATTATACTTTGCAGGACTCTATACGCTGTTGAATTTATGCCCAATGTGTGTATGTGTGGCATGGCAAGCAGAGAAGCTGCGTGTGCATGGGGCTGATGGAGTTATCCTATGGGAACCCTTCCTTACAAACCCCTGGGCTGGATCCTGCACTCACTCCCATCAGTATGGAGTTACCCTATGGGAACCCTTCCTTACAAACCCCTGGGCTGGATCCTGCACTCACTCCCATCAGTATAAGCCCTTTGGGAGAGGGTGTTTCATAGGTGCTGTCAGCTCTGAGCAGGGTTAAGTGATGTGGTTGTGATAACAGAAGACAGTGCCCTGTCATCACTGGAGCTTGGTGATGTTGTAAGAGCCATGGAAAGATGGAAAAAAAAAAGATATAATACAGCTCTCAGGCCAGGATTCAAGAGCCATCGCCGCTGAGCAGAGCACTGTGGTGTGTGCTTTAGTCTCATGGACTGTAATGGGAATTAAACACATATTTGAAGTTAAGCGTGTGGTTAAGCACCTTGGTGAAGCGATGCTCAAATGGGGATTTAAAGCATACAGGGAGCAAATGATGTAATTTTTAGGAGACTTGCCTTGTGTCATTGCTGTCTTGTACAGAGAGGTGAGTTCGAGTTGTTTTGAGCTCGGGACTGGATTCAGATCTTTTTGGAGTATTATTTTTTTTTTGTCCTGGTGTTCATCTCTTCCTGGTTTTGTGCTGGTTTGCTGACTGTCCTTGGTCTCCTCCTCATGCTCTGCCTCAGTTTCCCTGCCTAATGCTCACCTGCCCATGGGCTCATGTGCTGACCCTCACAGCGCATGGGGGTCCAAGCTTCAGAGGGTGGTTGTGATTCATGGGAAGGGATGGGCAGCATGTCCTCCAGACAGAAGCTGCCTGTTGTCAGGAAGGGTTGCTGGAAGAAAAGGGAGCTGGCAGAGTCCCTGCATTCCTAAGGCATGCCAGCACTGCTCCACATTTTGGGCAGGTGACCTCCAATGCCTGAGATGTCCCCACTTTCCTAGGAGCATTGTGCTTCTTGCAGTTGTGTATCTTCTGGAGTCATCCTCAGTGTGCGTCAAACTCACAACTTCTCCTGCCATCCACCATGGATGCAGGAAGAGAGTGAGTATCCTTCCATCCCTGGTGTATGTAGTCACTTCCCTTCTTCTGGCAGAGGTTATGTGAGGACCAAGCAGGGTTGGTCAGGTCTGTGCCCTCCCAAGGTAGGATCCAGCACCTTCCTGAAGTCCAGGTGCTACTGCTCCATTTCTATCCATGGGCTCTGCTTTCCTCTTGTAGATGTGACTGCTTCTTGCAAAGCCTGCTTCCTGAAGTCCTGTTTCTCTCCTGTCCTCTCCCTCCTCGTCTACTTCTAGGCTCCAGTAACCCCTCTGTGACCTCGTCTGCCATGCACATTGTGGATGGGGTGATCTTGGGCCTCTTTCTTCTGCCCATCTCCTCTTATCACAAAGTTGAAGGGATCTTGGTATTTCTGGGACATCTTCTGCATTTTTAGACTTGGTTGTGATGGGCCAGTGTGTACAGACACGTGAGGGGAAGATGGAGAGGTGGAGGAGTGCTGTGGGTGCAGAAACCTCGATTCTGCAGGAAACAGCCAAAACTCCCCCATTTTGGGGATTACAGGCAGAGGCTGGTGTTATCCCCACTCTGGGGAAGAGCACACTATAGAACATTTTTTCCCCTACCCTGCTGTTTCTTTAAAGCCAGAGGGATCCTGTGCCATCTGCAGGCATGTCCTGTGTCCCGGGAGGGCAAGGACGCGGCAGGATGCAGAGGAGGTCATGATAAATGGCAGAGCTCGGGAGGGGGGAGCCTCGGGGAGATGTCTGCAGAGATCAGCCTTATTTTTCATTGTTAATGATCTGAATGAAGGTGCAAACAGCATGCTAATTAAGATTTGCAGAAGAAAGATTTAAATTGAGAGGTGCAGCAAAGAGAGAGAGAGCAAGAAGGCAAAGGAGTCCTAGGGAGAAGCTGGTGTGGTGCAGAGGTTTGATCTGGAAAGGGAAGAAGCAGACACCATGCAACCCAATGTGTTAAATGTGGTGGTTTTCTTCCAAAGCTCTCCTGAGTGTAGCTCGCTTGGGGTGTGGGTGCTGGGGTCCTGGTGCAGGGACTGGCTGGGCAAAGGGACCTGCTGATGGACCTGGGAGGGAGAGGAAGGACAGACCTGGGGCTGCCTCCCAGCCAGGAAGGGCACCAATAGGTGTCTTCTCTGGGTTTGGCTGCAGCGGAGGGTTTGGCCAAGAGCATCAGTTGCCAATTAACAGACAGTTATAATGGCTAATGTGGGTGATCCCAGCTCTGCTTCTGGTCGTGGTTTGCCCTGGGACATCACCTTGGAGGATCTATGCCCAGGAGCAAGCCTCTGCCTAGTGAAATGACATTTACAGAGCCTCTGTGCTCCTGTTGGCCATCGCTTTCAGTGAAATTAATTAGAAATCCGTTAGCTCAAATTACAGCACAGCTAAAACCTAATGCAAATGTTTGCTACACCTGCTCATTGAACGCTGCTTTATTATAGCTCTTGGCAATGGCAGATGAGCCAGGAGATGTTTGTGTGCTGAGGCTCAGAGGTCCCCCCCTTTGGTCAGTGTTAGCTGGATGTGTCTCACCTGCCCGCCTGTGCCCATGCTCTGGTGGTGCTTTCTGCGGCTGGGTTGACCTGGGAGGGGAGGAAATGCCTGAAAGAGAGAGAAGGTGCTCTAGGGCTGAATGCAGTGATGCATGAAGAAATGTGGAGAGGACAAAATTGGGAGGACCGGAAGGAACTGTGGGATCATGTGCTCTGCCCTCCAGTGCTGCACAGGCTGCAAGAATTCCCTGAAACCTTTATTTTTCATAAATAAAGCTTAACTCTTCTAAGAGGAACCAGGCTTGATTAAAAAAAAAAAAAGACAGTGATTGATAATTCACTGCAACCCTTGGTAAATTTGCTCTAGTGGTTAATTACCTTCACAGCCAAAAAGGAAAGAAAGGAGAGAGTGCAGAGTGTGAAGAGCTCTGAGGATTGTGTGGTTATCACTGGTACCTGTGCACTTCTCGTGGTTCACTGGGACAGGGCAGGGTGATGTGATGCTCTGGCATTGGGGAAAGCCCAGAGCCTGTTGCAAGGAAGAGTTTGGCCAGACCCTAGAGGAGTCACTGCTCCCTCATCTTTCACCACTTTGGTAGAGAAGTGGCTTGTGTTTGAAGAAGCACGTGCATCATCTTGCTGCTCGGAAATTGTTCAGCATTTGTACAGGTGCCCAAAAAAGTGATCACCCTCCAGGCTGGCAGTGTGACAGCCTTTGTAATTTATATGAGCACCCAACCTCTTGGGCTTGATGGTGGCTTCTTCCACCAGTACAGCTGGGCAGGGTGCTGGACCATCATGTGTAGACCATGCTTTTGTCAAGAAAGACTGGACCAGATGATCCTTGAGGGTCCCTTCCAACCTGTTATTCCATGATTAGTTTTTCTTTGGTGTTTCAATTAAGTCCCAGCCTTGCTGCTTTCCAGCTTCAGCCAGTTTGCTCCTGTGCCACGAGCCTGCTGTTCTGCACACACATGAGCTGACCCCACGAGCCCCCTTCTCCTCCATCCTCCTGCTCCCACCCCTCCTCTCCTGTGGGTCTCAGCACAACCCTCCAGTGCCCAGCAGCTCCCGCTCGGCCAGTGCAGGGCTGGCCGGAGCACGGCAGGAAGGACATTATGTGGGAGAATATGCATGTTCACAGCTCAGAGGATTAAAGGCCCGTGTTCTTATCACTGCAGAACAGAGTATTATAAATCCAGCCTTAGAATACCAAATCCCTGCGCGGCTCGGCCATTGTTTGGGAATATTAAAAAGCTTGGAGACAGAAATAATCAGTTTTCGAATGACACATTGTCAAATAAAACATTTCTCATATTATCCCTTCCTTCCCCTTTCTCTCTCTCACTCCCTCAGTTGGATAATTTAACATGAAAAATAGATTAAAATAAGGCTGGCTTGAATGCTGCCTAAGCTTGACTCTTTTTGTTTTTTTTCCCTTTTCCTGGGAAGCTCTCCTGGTGTGTGCTGTGGTCAGACAAGCAGCTGCTGGCAAAGGGTCAGGGATGGAAGGAGCACGTTGAAACTGAGCTGCCTGCTATGAGCCCACAAGTGCTCAGGCAAGGGGCTGGCACGGGCAGCCCCAGCCTTTCCCGGGCACAGAGGGGGCCTCAGTCTCAGTGGCTGGTGGAGCAGAGACCTCCAGCTCATCCCCAAAGGGTCTGGGGGCCATGGGGAATCTGGGAGCCCTCGGCTTGCTTGAGACAAGCCTGTCATTCCTGAGCTGGAGGGGAATGGCACACTGATAACCTCTGATAATTCCTCCCAAGCGGAGAGATCTTCAATTTAATCTGCTGCCAGGTTTATCTGCTCCAGGCTCTTTCCTGGGGGTGGGTGTGAGGTGAACCCATCCAGGCAGGCACATGGTCCTGGCACTCCCCTGGATGCCCAGAGCCCTTCCTTGGGTCCAGCTGGCAAAGCTGCTCCTCATGCAGGGCCTTCCTGGCCACCCTGACCTGTTCTGAGCATCTGGATTGTCTCTGGTTGTGCTTTTCCAGGGAGGGCAAGTGCCTGTGTGCAGCCACTTCACAGCTGCAGAGAGCACCTGGGCATGAACAATGTCCAGCTGGGTGGTGTGGGGGCTTGGTGGTGGGGCCTTGGAGAAGGCTTTTCCTGGTAGTCATGTCTAGAAACCCATGTTCTAAACCCTTCTGTAACATGAGAGCCTTCACTTTGCCAGAAGGACACTGGCACACAAACCAGACTGGATTTTGCAGTGTGGTTCATCATGTTGAATCCATGTCTCCCTTTCAGGAGGGTATGGTGTGCCATGCTTTCTCTCCTGTGAACCAGACTTTCCTGATGCCACGTGCCACCTAAATTGGGGAAATCAAGCTGAGCAATGTCCTCCTGAATCCCCCAGCCCTGCTCCATTAGTGCCATTAGGGGGGAGAGCAGCAGGTCCTTGTGGGAGATGCTGAGCTGGGCTCCTCTCAGTGTGGTGGGTCATGGTGCCAGGTGGTCCAGGGGAGCATCTCTCCTCCACCCCTGCTCCTGAGGCTTCTCTCCCAGTTAACTCATCTTGTGAGCTGCAATTTTCCATGCCACCTCTTTACAGCTGATCCTGTTTGTGAGTCAGAGCCATTCTCTGGGTAGGACACCATGCTTTGTATGGAATGTAGATGAAATATTTGCACATCTCCTCTTTATTTGTGCACATTCTGTAAAGTCCTGGGCTGTGGCATCCCCTGTGCCAAAGGGACACCTGCCCTGCCTTGGCTGTTCTGTGTCGTGCTGCACAGCCCCCATTGCTCATGCTGCTCCTGATTTACATGCCCTGCCTTGCTTGTCTGCCACGGGATAAAACTGCTCAGGTGCTGCAGAGATTAAGAGGCTGGGAGCTGGCACACACAGAGCTCCTGCCTGCATGGGCTGGGTGACTGTGGCTGAATCAACCTCCAGAGCAGGGCTGGCTCCCTTTGGCTCTTCCCAGCCCAGCTCCCTTGGGAGGAGACACCACTTCCATGGACACATAGGTATTTAGGAAGCTTATTTTTTTGGTAAAGATTTGTTTCTCTCATGGTAATCTAATTGGGTGCTGCATCAAATAAATTCTGGAGGTGGGGGAAGAGGAGAGCTTTGCAGAGAAGGTCTTGGTCTGGGAGATGTTGTGCTGTGCCCCCAGGTCTGCAGCTGAAGTCTCGATGAGACCATAGGCAAATCTCAACCAGAAGTGATGGAGCTGGGGACCCGTGCCCTGGGGAGTGGTGGTTGTGTGGTGTCATTTGTTGCACTGTTGTTTGTGTGAAATGTTGTGTGTCTCTGCTGAGGCTTTACTGCTCCCGTGTCAGTGGCTGGGTTGTTTTAATGAGGTTTTTCTGAAGTGCTGGGATGCGATTGCCTCCTTTCCCATCTCCCCATGCAGAGTGGAAGGGGCTGCTCACCCTCCTCAGGCCTCTCTCTGTGTGGATGAGCCTGGGGGCTGGGGGGGGACCCAAGGGGTCTGTGGTAAGAACAAAGCCCCTGGGATTGCAGGCAGAGCTGGGCGAGGGCTGTCGCTGGGTGCCCCCAGCTAAAGGCCACCTCTAGCACCCTGTTCCACCTGCCC
The DNA here is from genome assembly GCA_013398125.1 of Aegotheles bennettii. NCBI lineage: Eukaryota > Metazoa > Chordata > Aves > Caprimulgiformes > Aegothelidae > Aegotheles > Aegotheles bennettii. The sequence continues at coordinate 773,165 of VZRW01004302.1, read as the reverse complement.
ATGATGTCCTGCCTCAGAGGTGGCTGCTCCATGAACCCACCCGTGTGCAGTTTGTGGAGTGTTGGTGAAAGGGTGCTCTGGGGTTGAAAGAGGAGAGTCCATGGATATTGACCTGAGCATCTCTTGACCTATCCCTGTGCCCTCTGCATCTCTGGACCTATCCCTGTGCATCTCCTGACCCATCCCTGTGCATCTCCTGACAGAGCACTGGACCAGGCTGCCCAGAGAGGTTGTGGAGTCTCCTTCACTGGAGACATTCAAACCCCGCCTGGATGGGTTCCTGTGGGATGGACTCCAGGTGACCCTGCTCTGGCAGGGGGGTTGGACTGGGTGATCTTTCGAGGTCCCTTCCAACCCCTAGAATTCTGTGATTCTGTGATCTCCTGACCCATCCCTGTGCATCTCCTGACCAGTGCCCTTTGCTCTCCTCTGCAGGGTGGGCTGATTGCACTGCTCCTGCTCCTCTTGGTGTTCACGGTGGCTCTGTACGCCCAGCGGCGCTGGCACAAGCGTCGCCGCATCCCGCAGAAGAGCGCCAGCACGGAGGCCACCCACGAGATCCACTACATCCCCTCAGTGCTGCTGGGCCCCCAGGCCCGGGAGAGCTTCCGCAACTCGCGCCTCCAGGCCCACAACTCTGTCATCGGGGTGCCCATCCGGGAGACCCCCATTCTGGACGACTACGAGGACGAGGAGGAGGAGGAGACGCCGCGGCGGGCAGAGCCCAGCACCAGGGAGGATGAATTTGGCAGCCAGGTGACACGGACACTGGAGAGCCTGGGCCGGGGCGGGGAGGAGAAACCTGACTATGAAAAGAAAGGTTTGTGGCTTTTCTGTCTCCTCTTTCCCTCTCCCCATCTCCTGCCGGGGTGTCTGTCCTGTGCAATGTCACAGAGAGGATGGCTGGTGTTTGGCTCTCCAGGCTTTGGTCTTTTTATTCTGTGGGTCTCAACTGTCATCTACAAGGTGGTTTGCAGACATTGTCCTAAAGAGGGGAATCACCTTTGGATGGTGCTGGGGAAACTGAGGCATAGTAGCTGTCAGCCCTCAGCTGTCATTGCTAGCTCTGAAGACCAGGTCCCCTGAACTTGCAGCATTCCCTGACCATGCTTTGCTGGTGGTTCATGTGCCATAGGAGCATGCGAGCTGTATGCTCGGGAGCTTTGTGTAGATGTGGATTCATAGGATTTGACCCATCTCCTTCCATAGCATCACAAACTGGTTTGTGTTGGAAGGGACCTTAAAGCTCATCCAGTCCCACCCCCCTGCCATGGGCAGGGACACCTCCCACCAGACCAGGGTGCTCCAAGCCCCATCCAACCTGGCCTTGAGCACTGCCAGGAAGGGGCAGCCACAGCTTCTCTGGGCACCCTGGGCCAGGGTCTCACCACCCTCACACCAAACAATTTCTTCCTCGTATCCTCTTCCAAAACCAGTCTCCTGTTTCCACCATAAGCCTGTGTGGTGTGATGAGATGGGAAGCTGGTGGCTCTGCTCTCAGGCTTGGTGGTGTATCTGGTCCGAGCAGTGGCCGATGGCTGTGAAACCCTGGTGGGTGAGGGGATGTCTGGCTGGGGGAGCAGAGCTGGTCTTTCCCCAGGGAGAGGAGTTACTCTTTTCCCATGGGCTTGTGCAGCACCGTGCAGTGAGGAGGAGTCATTCCTGCTGCTCCAGCAGTGCTGGAACTTCTGTCTCCTCAACAGATTGGGAATGCTGGGATTCATCTCTACTCCTTGCCACGAGTGAGTGCTAGCACATGAGCATCAGTCAGGCTGGTTGTTACTCTCTAGGTGGGAGAAATGTCCCCTGCCTTGTTGTTGAGTAGGGCATCAGTTCTAGCAACAAACGTGTCAGTGTGCTGGGGCTCCTCCAGCCCGCTGAGCCTTGAGGCACCTCCCAGAGCTGCTCCATAAAGTTGTATTTTCCACTAGGAGGAAAACATCCCCTGTGTTTTATTCTCTCAGCAATCAGATCAATGATCCTGTAGTCACCTGCAAACAAAGTCATCAGGGCTGTAGATTTAAGGCAAGCACACGGGGGCTCTGTGTGGAGTTGGAAATGGCAGATTAGAAAGTTCTCATTGCAGGAAGAAGCGCAGAGCTGAATCCGTGTGGATCTGATGCACAGACCCCAAACATGAACTGTTCCCTGTTCGTGGTATTTGGCGTGGCAGGTAGAGTGTTCTACAGCATCTGTAGCTCAGATTAGAAAGAAGCCTATGCAACTCTGTAAGTGAGTTCTGGCTGCTGCCTGTCCCTATGGTGCTGACTGCTTGTAAGGTACAATAACAGATGCTGCTGCTGTTGTAAGGTGGAGATCCCCTGGGAGTAGCTGCGAGGAGCTGGGCAGGAAGAGCTGGGTTGGGGTGCCTGTTCCTAAACAGCCAAGGTGCTGCAGATGCTCTGTGGCTGAAGGTGCTGGGCTGGGATTTGGAGGAGCTCTGGTCCCTTTGGGGTTCTCCCTCCCCAAAGCTCTGCCCAGCTCAGAAACAAAGTAGTGGTGGGTTCCTCTGGGTAAAGGCATCCAACACTGGCCCAGCAAGTAGCCAAAGGTTGGATGCAATGGGACAGACAGGCAGGGTCCTCCATGGCCACAGTGTACGTGGAGCCCATATGGCAGGGGCTTGGCAGGGCTCCTGCAGGCTGGGCAGCTGGGGAGGTGTTACCTGCTGTCAGCCTGAACTGCTTCTCCTGGGAGAGGAGGAGGAGAGACCAAACCATGGGTGACAGATGCTGGCGATGTCCCCCAGTGCACTGCTGGAAGGCACTCAGGAGCTACAGAAGGTCAGTCTAGAGTGGCTGCTCTTTATTTACTTGTTCTCCTAAGTGCTGGGCCATGTGGTTCTGCTCTGCACTTGGAGGACCGTCACCAAGAGGGTCAGGTGGGGTCTGGGTGGCCTCAAGTTCCATCAGGGGAAGTTTAGGTTGGAGATTAGGAAGAAGTTCTTTACTGGGAGGGTGGTTGGGCACTGGAATGGGCTGCCCAGGGAGGTGGTGGAGTCACCGTCCCTGGGGGTGTTCAGCAAACAGGTTGATGAGGCACTTGAGGCCATGGTCTGATGGTTAGGAATATGATGGGATAAAGGTTGGACTTGATGACCCTGGAGGTCCCTTCCAACCATAATGATTCTATGGGTGCTGCTTCCCTGCCTGTGCGTGGGGACAGAGGAGCCGTGGGCTGCACAGGTACAACTGTGTGGCTTGTGGGGAATGTTTCTCCTGCACGGAGAAGAGCAGCACTTTCTCCAGAGTGTTTTGGCTAATGCACACTTGATTGCCTGCATTTTTAAAGTCTGTCTCTCAGAAGCTGCAACACCCACCTCCGCTTACTGAAATGTTATTAGAAGCCATTTAATATTGTTCACCTGCAATGCACAGTAAAATGTGTTTGAATAAACAAAGTCCATTAGTGCTAGGTGCTGAGTGACTCCAGCAGGAACAAGGAAGGGATGTGCTGGCTCCCTCCGTGCAGGGAAGGAGCCCTGGGGGTGTGATGCTGGGCTGTCTTTCCCTTCTTTCCCATGAGTGTGTGGGATTCCCCTAAAGGCCAAGCAGTCCCTGTTGGAGGACCCATGGAGGCAGTGCTGGGGGACAGGGATGGGGACTCTTCTTGGCTCTGTGGAGGAGAACATGCAGCTCTGAGCATCAGAGATGGGGAGCTTCCAGGTGCTGCATCGTGCCTGGAGGGCAGGTCCCTGCACCTGTGATGGTCCTAAGCGGTGGCTGAGGTTGTACCTCTTCTCCCCTTTCAGTGCTTTTCACTCTTTTAAGCAAGGCTATCACGCCAGTGATGGTTATTGTTGCTCAGACAAACGCAGAGGTGCCCAGGGGTCCATCTGCCATCCTCAGGTGCTGATCTGAGCATCCCTGTTGGCATCCCCTTTTGTGTACAGCTGGCTGTTACCAGCCTGCGGTGTTAAGAAATGTTTCCCAAACCCCCTGCTCTGTGAGAATGAACGAATGAAAGCATTCAGATTTGGTAGCTGAGCTACCTTTTTTTATTCTTTCATATTCTTTTCTTTGTTTTGCTTTTCTATAAATTATTTAGGGTTGTGTGAGTGGGGAAGACAGCAGTAGCTGCATTTCAGTCCTCTTCAAAACATAATAGTAAACAAGATCTAGGATAGAATATTAAACTCTCCGAGATCTTCAGGAAATGGCAATAAAACAATTCTTATACTGACTGAAATATCTCCCCAAGCTGGGGCTGCAAGCTCCCTGCAGGGCTGGGGCTACCCCAGGCTGTGTGACAGGTTCCCAAATGCTCCCACCAGTTCAGCTCGTGATGCCATCAGGCTTTGCACCTTGGATGGAGGCAGGTTTGTGCCTTGCCTGTTCTGAGCTTTCCAATTTGTGTCAGTTCACTGTGTGTTTCCTCCCAGATGGACACTTCTCCCTCTCGGATGAGGTTTTGCTGAAGAAGTCAAGTTATGGTGTGTGCTAGTTACTCCTCTCTGCTGAAGCTGGTCAGAGCCTGGATCATCAAGGATGAGGTAGCTGTAGTTCAGACCTGGGATTTTTACACCAGAAATATGTATATGTGTGTGGGTGTGCTGTGGACTTTGCACTCTGACCTGGCTTGCACACTCATGGGAAACGTGGTGATTTGAGAGGTGCCAGATGTTCTGCACACACAGACCCTTGGACCTGCCCTCAAGCAGCAGATGAGCTGGGATTCCTGCGAGGATGCAGCAGGTGGGGTGGAGAAACTCTGCAGTTGGTGTGAGCGGACACAATGTACCTGGAGATCCCCAGGGACTGGAAATCAGTTCTGCTTGGGCATGGTTTTACAGGTGGATTGAAGCTGGGTGCATCAAGGGAAACCCAGCTGGAGCACGGCCCTAGCTTGGGGACAGGGTCTGCCTTCACCCCAGTGTGTGGCTGCTGGGCTTTGGTGCAATCACTGGGTCCAGGTGAGGAGCTGTGCCCACATCCCAGGGAGTCCGTCAGTGCTCCAGGGAAAAGATCTCCTTGCTGCTGCTGCAGTGTAATGCTGTGATAAGACATCAGCTAGGACTTGTCAGCGGGCTCCAAACGGTATCATCGCTGAGGCTGTCACTAGAAGCTCTTTCAAGTGTCACTTCCCAGCATTAATTACCAGGGATGGCAAATCCAATGAAGATGGAGCATTTCAGCTCACCCTCCGCCCGCCTGTGCCGCTGCCTTTCCCCCACGTGCCGGGCAGTGATTGATTTGCAGGTGCCAGCTCGTGCTGGTGGCAGGCACTTCCCATCATTGGGGATTCACACACCCCAGCTGTTGGACTCGATTGCCCTTTCCACAAGGAATAGTGTGGGGTTTTTATTCCACGTGGAGCTTCTGTATGTATCGGGTCAGGCAGGGGATTGCACTGGGTGACTCCACTGTGTGCAGCCCTGCAGAATGGGAGAGCAGTCCCTGCTCTGGAAGTCAAGCAGCACGAGTGTCTGTTTTGCAAATCATGGGCAAGCAGAGCAGGGATCAGCAAGCCAAGCTTTCCTCCCAAGTGCCAGGCACTGCTCGGTGGCGATGTGAGTGGGAGGGCTGCTCCCGCGCGGCGCTGGAGCAGCTGAAGTGAAGCCCAGCTCAAACAAACCATGAGAGCAATGTGCTGAATAATGACATCTAGCAACAAGCGTGTCTGAGTGATAAAGTTAATGAAATTACAGGTTCTGACCTGATACCAGGCTCTGCTGTGGATAGATAAACAGCAGGGCAAAGATGAGATGTTTGTTTCTCCCATGCTGCAGCTGTAATCTGGATACGCTGTGCAGGGCCATTAACATTATTACTGTTATGCAAAATCATTTTTGACTTGGGAAAAGAAAAAAAAAAAAAAGAAGAAAAATCCCCCAACTCCCTAGAAAATGGAAAGCTGACAAAATGAGAATTGCAGCAGGAGCACAAACTGACCTGGTGACATTGTACAGTGCCCAGATAAATTTAGACAGAAGGAAAATCCAAGGCAGTTGAAGAAGAAAAGTAGTCTTTTTTTTTTTATTAAGATAATAAAATGAAATGGAGCGAGAAAGAAGGCAATAGCCAGGCAGTCCTAATTAGCCAAAAGGATCCCTTTGTGCTGGTGTGGAAAGGGGGCTGTGCCAGCTCCTCGTGGCTTTGGATTATCGCTGGCAGTTAGAAGGTCTCCAGCAGTTTTGTGCCTTGTGGGTTTGTGTGGTACCAAGTGGGATCTGCTGGTGTGGGATGCAGTTCCTGGGGCTTTGGCCTTTCCTGGGAAGAACCCCCGTGTCCAAACCCAGTCCCTGTGAGTGCACATTGTTCCAAGATCAATGTCGTGCTGGTGGTGTCAGTGTCCTCACTGTCTCAGGGAGCCGTGCCTCCGTTCTCTGGGTAGTTTCCAGTCTCTGCTCCTGAGGATTTCTGCTCTCCTGTCTTTCCCGAGCAGACGGCCTCAAGCTCCAGTCCTTTGGAGTTCCTAACTTGCTTCTAATATACCTGGCTCCCTTACTGACATGGTTTCATCCTACAGCTGCAAGAGCCCTTTGTTTCTGTCCATCAGGTGCTGTTTGAGGGGTTTGGCCCCCAGCCCATCGCAGGCAGCACTGCAGCATCCCCAGGTGGGATGTGTTGGATGCACAGAGATGGATTTAGTAAATGAAAGCAGATAAAAGTCCAGCAAGCCTCAATGTGGGGTCACCCACAGGTTCCTCAGTGAGATTTTTGCTAAACCAAATCTTCTGACGATCAGTGAAGAGGAGAACTTCTGCCTGGTGGAAACTCAACAAAAATAACATGTCAGACTTTGAAACCAAGTATCTGCAATTCCAGTCCAGCAACAAAGGACCCATCTTTATTTTCTCCATTTCTTTCATGTTCAAAAAAGAGCTTTTCAAGCGGGCCTTCATGCTGGCTTCGCAGACTCTGCAGTCTGGGTATGGCCTCCAAGTCTAGACAGGAGACGGGACTTATTACTGATAGTCCTGATGATGAATGCTGTAGGCATATCAAAGGTGTGGTTGTGCAGTCATCTTGAATTAATATCTCCTGGGCTTTCTTCTCACCTGCTGTGTTAACTTAGGTAAACCTCTGAAGTTTCTCTTAATCCATGGATGCTTTTTTCTGTAGTGATAGGGAGAGGCTTTTGAGTATTCCTGAAGATAGTCTGGCACCTGGAGTGAACCTGGAGATGTAAAGCCAGCTCAGTCTGCCACTGGCTGCTTTGGTAGCCGTGGTCATGTCATTTAATGGCCCAGTCCTCCTTTGTGAGTTGGAGAGGGGAGACAAGCTGGACAGCAGACAGGGAAGCACAAGGAACTGTTGAGAACTGCTGGTGTACAGGGTTGTGGTCCTGACAGCCTCCCAGCCAAACTACGCTGGGTGGTGAGGTCCAGGGGAACTGCAGGAGAAGGGGTTTTGGCAGGGGAGACAAATGGCTTAAATTTGAGATAACAGCAAACAGAAGACAGGGGAAGGGACATGGTGATGAGGAGAGTGAGCTTCCTCTGCCACCCACCAGTGCTGGAGCAGCTGTTCTGGTGGCTGCATCTCCCCCATCATCTTTGCCTCCCAGTGAAGACCCCTCTAGGAGAGAGGTGAGGCAGCACTCTGGCCTGAGGTCATGCTGTCAGGGCTGAGGAAAGGGCAGTTTTGGGGGCTGAGATGCAGAAGAGGAGGGCAGGTAGTTAAGCTGTGCTCTAGCAGTGTTGTTTGTAACAAATACACGAGGTCTGCAGTATCTTGGAGGTGAGATTTAAGGTCAGAGGTGATGTCCTCGTAATGGGCAGGGTGATGATGTTCTCTTTTGTGATGGAGAGGGGAGTGCTTATGGATAACAGGAGTGAGATGCCCATCCTGGTATTGCTGTCCCTGAGCTGACAGCCCAGCATCCTCCAGGGGACACCTGCACCCAACAGGGCTCAGAGCTGGATGATCCCTGCTGTGCTGTCCCCAGTGCTGGGAGCCGCTCTCTGCAGCTGCCATCCACTCGGGTAGGCAGACAGAGTGCTACCCTGAATCCAAGCATTAACCAGAGGCTTTCTGTGCCTTTAATAAATAAAGTGATGGCTTAAGGTTTGCTGCAGGCTGGGAGCTAAAATGGGACAATATGTCAGGCCAGCATCTGATGTGTCTTGGGGCTCTGTCTTCTTTCCAGTGACCTGATGGGATCATGACCCTCTTTGTACGTGATCAGCTTTTCCCAGCTCTAATCCCCAACAACTCCTTGCGTAATTTACAGAGCTCTTTGAAAATGTATATTCACGTAGCCTGCCAGGGGAAAGTGGGTTTTGCAGTCCCACTGTTCCTTGATGAAAACCCTGGCTGCAAATCTCAGCTTTAAAGAAATAATTAAAAAATGAGGCCCAACATGGTAGGAATTGGGTCCTGATTCAGAAAAGCATTTAAGCATGTGTTTAGCTTGTGTCTCTGGTTGTTAGAGAAATTAATGTGTCTTTAAGTCCAATATGCTTAATCCCAGCTGATTTGAGTGCATTAATGAAGAGAACAGGGGCCCCAGTTGCAGAGGTTACAGTGGATGTGCCTTTGGGTCCTTTGGTTGGTGATACCAGCTCTGGCTGGAACGTGGGTTTGAAATGTCTATACCTGCCAGGGAAAAGTTTTGTTTTCCAGAAAGATTTACAGGGTCATAGTTAATCTATTAATTGCCTTTTGAGCTCTGAATGGAGAGCTGCCAGGCTGGAGTTTTAGGTTTGCTTTGGTCATCCCATCACACCAAACTGGTTGCCTTCATCCAAAATTTGTGTTGTCCCCATCAGTGTGGTGGGAGGGAACAATGGTCTCTTGGCCTATTGGTCCTGCAGGACACATTCCCCCTCCCTCACACCCCCACAAAGAAAGTGACCTAAGGCAGCTCCATGGATGTACATGAGCACGTCCAGGAGATCTCCTCAATGAAACCCACCTCTGATGTGCCTCCTGCCTCCAGCAACAGGATGGAGAAGCTCCTGGCAGTTGGTGGTCTCCTCTGGTCCTGCAGCCCCCTGGCCAAGGGAGCGGCTGTGCTGACATGTACTTAATGACTAATTAAGATATAAACATCTCTGAGACATGTCAGGGCTCCTCCTGACCTGCAGTAAGTGTTGCTGTTGAGGAAGGCTGGGAGGTTGGATTTCCTGATGTGGTTTTCTTGTTTTTCTCCTCTCTCTTGTAGCAAATATTCCACTCACAATTTCATGAGACAGAGGAGGGAAGAAGCAGATGGAAAAGCTGCTTATGATGATGCCATAGGGAATGGAAGAGAAAAGGGGTGTTTTAATATGCCAGCATTTTGCTGAGCATCCCAAAGGGATGGCAGTTTCATGAAGTCCCACTGGTTTATCACCGCCTTGTGAGGCTTGGGCTGGGCTTGCCCCAGTGCTGCACAACATCCAATATAAGAATAAAATCCCCTTGGTCATCTCCTCTCCTGGGCACAGCCAGGTGACTCGTGGCTCCTCAAGTCAGCAGCAGCAGTTTTAGCCTGGGTTTTTGTTGGCTTTTGCAGAGCTGATGTGTGATGGAGGTGTCGTGGCAGTTTTGTGTGCCATAGACCTGGTTCCTCACATGTCCAAAGTGTTTTTCATCCAGGCAAAATCACAAGCTCTCAGAAGATGAGCTGTGAAGTTTTGGCTGTCCAAGGAAAACAAGCCATCAGGAACTATATTTATATGAATGCCAGGAATGTGTTGTTTGTCACTTGGTGCATCACAATGAATGTTTGATAAAGCACTACATTATTAAAGATGTAGCTGGGTTGTAGATGGGCTGTTGACCAGGATTAGATTGGAGATGATTCTTTTTTTTTCCTGATGCAAAATCTAAAAAAATAATATTGTGGCTATTCAATCTCCTTGGAAGACTCTGGGGGATCTCAAGTGTCCTCCTCCCCTCTCCTGGGTTTCTGTGCTGGGTTGCATCTTGCAGCTGCCTTGTGTGCAGTGCAGAGAACCTGGGAGAACCTCACCTCTGCCCAGGGCCATCCTTTTGTGGTGTCAGCGTGAAGCAAAAACCTGCCACTGGTTTCTGAAGTCAGGCTAACCAGAAGAGGACGTGGGGTCTGGGATGAAGGAGAACAACCCCACGATGTTCCCGTTTCTGCTGGAAACCTACAGACACTGGTGAGTGGTCTGGCAGTCCCTGGGATGTGTGGCTCAAAGCTGAGGCTGCTCCGGATCCTGTCACTTGCATCAGAGTGATGGGTTCCTCTCAGTCCACGATGCTCAGTACTTCTTCACCCTGGTGTTTGGCAGCATTGTGGCTCTGCTGGTCAGCACGTGTGAGATGTTCTCCCCATAGGGTCCTGGGCTTACGAGTTTTACGGGAGAGAGGAGCAGGGAGGGCAGCTGCAGCACCAGCTCTTTGCTCTGTTTGCATGTCCTCTTCCCATGGGTTGTGTTTTGCCTGGCTACGGTGCCGAGACAGTGAGTTTTGTCAGCTGGCTCCTAAGGAAGATGGATCGAGGCCAGGCACCTGCACTGATATTAGCTCTGCAGGCACCTTCCAGCCCCATTTATCATTAGGCAGTGACCTACCCGAAGGACCAGTGGGAGAGGAAACTTATTAACAAGGTGCCTTAAATCAATCCTTTCTGATGGCCCCGCTGAGTTACAGCGTTTGCTGCGACTCACCCACCAGGTCCTTTGGGATCTGGCCATGCTCGGCCTCACTGCCTCACCCATGTGGCTTGGCAGTGGCTTGGTTTTGATAGCCTTGGCTCTTCGGGTGTTCCCTCAGCTCCAGGTCTTCTCCTGAGGCAACAAACTGGCTCTCAGCTCCTTCTTTTCTGCCTACACCCATGTGCTTCCCCATGTGGGAAGTGGTTGGTCCCTGTCACTGCAGGGGGATCCTTTGGTGGTCTTTGTGCCATGTGTGCACGGCTGAAGCTTCTTGGCCCCATTGCAGTATGGGTTTTTGGTGGCTTGCCCTTCTCCTCCAGGTTATTGTCACTCCTTTGTTTCCCTGGCACAGCATTGCCAGTACTGGGAAAAGAAATCACCTCGCCTGTTGGGCAAACCTGTTCTATACCACGCTGGCGAGCCTGTGGTTGGATGGTGGTTGAGACTGGAGAGGGGTCACCATGCCAGGTTTCCCACCCACGTTTGCCAGCCATTGCTGTTCCCTGCCCGTGCCCATCCCTTGGGGTCCTGGGACTCACTCACACTCCCCCTCCTCCTGCTTTACAGATGCTGGAGTGCTGCTGCCTCCAGGTTCATCCTCCAGTGGAGGTTCCACAGCCAGGTGGGGATGGGGCTTTCTCCTGCCCTCGGTGGGTCTCTGCCCCAGCTGGTTCCCCAGGGCAGATCTTCCCCTGGTTTTGTGGAGTTGATGGAGATGTGCAGTGGAGGTCGGTGCTGTGCTCCTGAGCCAGCAGCTCTCCTCCTGCCACGCAACATTAGCCCGGGCTGCTCGTGCCCATTAGCACCGAATCGGGAAGTTGCCTCCAGAGTGTTCTTATTTAACTTTTCAATTATTTTATAACTTGAGGAGCGTTAGCTGCTGCTGCTGAGGGTCTGCCCATCTTCCCTGCTCCTCTCTGCTCGCTGTGTAAGTGAAAAAGTTACGGTGTCTCATATAAAAGATAAGTTAAGGGGTTTATTAGAGAGGAAAGAAGGTGGGAAGCAGAGTCTCTGGTGGCCTGGACCAGGGGGAGGTGGGGCAGCATCCCATGGCCAGAGGCTTTTCCTTGCAGAAGGAGAAATGGGAAAAAGAGATAAATGCCCCGTGCATGTCAGGGCTAAAAAAGTCTTTGCCTCATGGAAGAGCTGAGGGTTTCCTAGGCAGAAAGAGCTCCTGAAAAGGTCAAACCCAGCTGGTAGCAGCCCTGGGAGCACAGAGACCTGCCTGCTTTTGGAAGATGTTTGCAATGCAAAGGTGAGAGGCAGCGGCAGGGACCGTTGGACCGCGGCTCTTAAGCGTTTGATCTTTCGTGATGTGTTTATAATTATATTGCATTATCTTAATTACCAACATGGGAAGTCAGGAGTGTGGCAGAGGGAAGGGAAAGGAGGAAGGGAGAAAGGCAGGGAAAGTGTGGGGTGACAGAGAAGTTGCAGCATCTGTCGATGGGGCCACGGTCAGAGTTGGAAACGATGCTATTAATACAATGCTTATTCATTTCCTATAATAAAAAAATGGAAGTGCTTTGCAATTACCCAATTCTGAATGAAATTAACATTCCGTGGCATTTTCCAGTAAACGGTTAGTTTGCACACATGAGTGGAGGCAATTAGCTGGGAAGCAATTGAGCGCCGTGACTGGAGAGAGGATGAAGGAGGGTTGGGGCAGCTGGTGCTGGGAGGACGCTGCTGTGGGCTCCAGCTCCAGGTGCCCCTTCCCGGCAGACTGGGCATTCCCTGGGGTTCTGCTGATTTGAGGAGCAGCTCCCCCAGCTGCAGCAAGGGTGGGAGATGCGGATATTCTCTCCTTCTCTCTGTAGATGGTGAGGTGAATGGCAAAGCTTTGCAATGACTCTTCATTGAAAAGCAAACAGGGATGTGTGTGATCAGAGGGATTGTGGGGTGCCCTGGTGCTCCCAAGGGTCCCTGTCCCCATTGCAGGATGCTGAGCCAGCACAGGTCTCCATCCCCTCCTGTGCTGCACGCCAGCTTCTGCCAGCATCCCCCTTCCCTGTCACACAACCCAAGCTTTATTAAAAACCAATGGAGACTTTTTTCCTCCAGATTTGTTAAACTACTGAAAACTTTGGATCTTATCAGGGTTTTTTTTTTTTCCTGCCTCGTACCAGATAAGGACTGTGCTGGCTCTGGGCCCGGAGCTGAGGGTGGTGGGGAACAGGGTAGGGAAGCAGTCATCTCATGAATATATGAAGGAGGAAAGTACATTTGTTCAGTTTCCTTCAAAGGAGACATCTCAAATAAAACTTTATCTCTTCTTCTGCTACCCTCCCCCTCCAATTTGCAATTAAAATCAGACGTTTAGGTATAAAAATCTATTTTTATAGTAAGAGATTTATTAATGTATATAATAATCTATTAATGTATTAATACCTATTTTTAAAACACTTATATGTTTTCTATTCTAAAACTCAACAAAAAGGGCCAGGAAAGAAAAGCAAGATGGAATACAAGCCTGTTTTCAAAATGCTCCAGGGTTCCCATATCCTTCTGGTGCTGCATCTGAAACCCCCTCTGTGTAAAAGAGTTTCTTGGGAGAGATTGATCCTCCCTCGTGCTGCGTTGGCAGGCTGGGCTGGGGGCCAGCTCCGGCAAAGCGCGCGGTGCCACGTATATCATGTCCCGTGATGGGTTCGCCTGAGGATGGCTTGGAGATGTATGCATTGCAGNATATCCTTGAATGATTGTGTAATGCAGCCAGCAGCATCCTGGTGTTCTTGGACACGGTGTGTCTGCACATGGCATTAGGATGTGGACTAATCATAGACTCACAGACTGGTTTGGAATGGAAGGAACCTCAAATCTCATCCAGTTCCACCCCCTGCCATGGGCAGGGACACCTCCCACTAGACCAGGTTGCTCCAAGTCCCATCCAACCTGGCCTTGAACACTGCCAGGGAGGGGCAGCCGCAGCTTCCTAATGGAGAGAAGAGGACCAATGAGGACACTCTTGCTCAAGAGGTGGCAGAGGTGTTTAGAGGCTGGAGAAGGAAACGGAGAGCTGAAGTTCTCAGTGTTTCTCATGTCTTTGCCATATCCAACATGCTTTGTGGCAAGACGTTGCTCTGCAGGTGTTTTCTTCCCAATATGTGTGAAGGTGTTGTACAAATCTCTCCCACCATCATCACATAGGCGTTGGTGTGATTGCCTAATTTTATGCTCGTGAAGCTCTCTGCTTACTGGAGCTTAGTACCTTCAGGGTGGCACTGTTGAAAATCAGCCCACATCCCAGCTTCAGAACGAACACCGTTGCTTATTTCATGCTTCAACAGGCAACAACCCCCAATTATTTAGAACTGGTGAGTAAACAGGGTTTCCACTATGTGGAAAACTTCCAGTATTGTGAAATCTGTGCTTATCCCAAGTAGAATTGGCAAGTTGATTTCTTGAAATACTTTGTAGAATAGAAATTTCCAAAATACTGATCCAGAAACATCAAAATGTGCTTATTGAAACTCTGGGGTTTGATTTGGAGGAAACAATTATAACATTATTAAAGTGTGTTACACACAGCTGATGTTTGCATAGTGTGTTATGGATGTGAGGATGCATTGGACCTTTCAAGCCAGCATCAGTGCAGGAGAGCACCCTCCCATCTGCCTGGAAAAAGTGGATTATTTGAAAAATACTGGAAGCAGTACTGAGAGGGTAGGAGATGGGCATGGAGAAGACCTGGTGTCTGAGATCAGGGGGCTGCATCCCACACATGGCCACGGGTGCCATCATGAATGCATGCCCAGGTCAGGAGGTAAAAATCCCATGAACCTTGACTTCTAATTGCTCCTGAACTTTTCCATTTAATCCTTGATTGAGTTTGATGTCTTCCTGTGAAACACTCCATGCAAGTGCAAGCAGTGGAGGTGGAGGCACGCAGCTAGTGCATCTCTCAGATATGGATTGTGGGTGGTTGCACTGATCCAAGCCTGGGACTGTGTTTTGGAGAATCCCTGCTGGTCACTGAAGCTGGTGAGATACTAGTTTTGGTATCTCCCCAAAACAGCCCCCCATACCCAGCCTATGTGTCTGGGCTAGGTAGGGCTCTCCTGGCTGTGCTGAGAGTCCCGCGAGGGCTGGAATGAGTGCTGCTGCTTCCCATCTCTGTTGCAATGTATTTTTACTCAAACAGCACTCATGTTGTTCAGTTTATGACTTTTTTTGTGTTGTTGTTGTAATTTTTAAGCCAAACAACATATTTCCCCACTGCAATTTGTGCCAGCAGAAAGGAAGGAAGAAAGAAAAGCAATTGATACGAATTGTTTTGTGGAAGACGTGCAAACGAGTAGGGGAGCCATAAGGAGAGCAAAAGCACTCTTAAAATAGCATATGGGGGTGGACAGGAGGGAGGTGTGCGATGGGAACGTGTAATGTGCTTCACAAAGGTAACAGTGACCTTCAGCTGCGTCCTGAAATCTCTGCCGGAGATGGAAGCTGATTTTGCGGAGGCTGGAGAGCCTCGTGCTTCCTCTGCTTCAGCTTCTTCCTAGGGTTGGGATGCAGCCAGAAGCCCTCGCTGTAGGACTGGGTGAGACTGAGATCACAGCGTCGTGCCAAACCCCAGGGTGGATCTCACCACCTCTGCCAGGCTGGAGAAACTCTCGACGTGGTGACAAAGATGTGAGCTCCACAGCCCTGCTGGATTGATCTCCTGGAAACTGGGGGTGGGAGAAGAGTCGGTTTGACAACCTCCGCTCAAGGAGAGGATGGTCCTATCACCTCTAAATCTGCGTTGTGTCCAGCTGTGGCTGGGAGGAGCTGGTGCCCCAGCACTGGCGATGTGGCTGCGTGGTGCTGGGGAGGGGAGCAGCGTGCGGGTGCTGCAGCAGCACCAGGAGCTGCTGGCTCAGCCCCTGTTGGGCACCTTCAGCCCAGGGGAGCTGCTAGCTCAGCCCCTGTTGGGCACCTGGAGCCCAGGAGCTGCTGGCTCAGCCCCTGTTGGGCACCTGCAGCCCAGGTGGGTCCTGTAGGGCAGAGTGGGGGTGTTTGAGGCTTTGCACTGCCCCACAGTAGAGTGTGTTCCCATCCTTCTCAGGCCTGTTAAAACCTCCATGGGAGCAGGAATGCCAAGCACACGTGCTGTGTGTGTGTGGCATGGCAATGCCTGTGTGTGAACTCGTGTGTGATGCCCACCCAGGTACTGGTCTGGGTGGTGGTCCCTGCCCCTGGCTGTCCAGGCTCAGGTGGCTGACCATGGAAATCCCTGGCTGGCAAAGCCCAGGTGGCAGTTTGGGATGGACTGTGTCTCTCCTGGGTGTGATAGACACTCCCATAGCTAACAGGGTCCCAGCAGCCTCAATGAGCACTGTGCCTCATTACCCTACAGTGCCTTGGTTTCTTCTCCCTCCCTTTTGTCACGTTTGGCAGTGTGTGAAGGGTCCTTCCTTCATCCTTGACCCTGATGCTTATTCAGTTGAAGCCCAGCTACCTTTCATTTGTCAGTAAGGGTTTTCTCCATGCTGGCCGTGTTGAACTCAGCTTGCTGAGATCATGTTGACAAGGGTTTTTGCTTTTTCCTTTTCTTATTCTGTCGTCTTCTTTTTTTTTTTTCCTTCATTTCTCAAAACCCTTGAGCTCAGGGGTACGAAGAGGCCAGTGATGTGCTGGCACACGGGAGCTTTTTGTTCCCATTTCTGGAAATATTTGTAACATCATCACAAGCAGCCGGTGACCCTGCAAAGGTAACACCACCCCACCCCCCCAGCTTCTAGCATCCACTCTGCTGACGAGCGTGTGAGCAGATGCCTTGGCATGGGTGTGCTGAGCACAGTGGCCAGATGTGGGTATGATCATTGCTCCCATCAGCCGAGGAGGGACCACGAGAGAGCTGGGACCTCGCTGTGTTCCATCTCTAGCTGAAGGCACGGCCCCCTCCTCCTCCCTCCCGCGCTCTCCTTCTGGCCTCCTTTCTGTAACTAAGCCTCAGCCGTGCGGTTCCCCAGCTCCCTGCTCCACTTGCACAGTTATGTACCACACAGCCCCGAGGTTCAGATACTTGCCATCTGTTCCTGGGGAGGCCCTGCCATGCCTGCTCCCGGGTGAAGGAGCTGCAGGGATGGGTTTTCCCCCAGCAAACCCATTGCTGCCACAGTATCCTTCCCAGCACCCCAGTATCCTTCCCAGCGCCCCAGTGGGTTGGATGTGTGCTGGCAGGGGTGGGACTGGATGCTCTTTGGAGACCTTTACTTGCTCTTGATTTTTTTATTCCCCCTCTCCCCCGGAATGTCAGGAGCATCCAACACTGCAGGTTCCAGCCACGCCTGCTGTAAACACTGGGGGCTTTGGGGAGCTCTGCCTTTGGTCCGTGGTGGAGCCTGGTGTTGAATAACTGGACGATGTGACATAGCTGGTCCCTTCGACCACCCCCTTTCTGGAGCTCTCCCGAAATGGTTCCCACTTTCAGTGCTTACACAGGTTTGATCCTGGTCTCTCCATTACCCGGTGTGGCAGTGCTGGGTGGATGGATCCTCTCCTGAGCCCTCCCAATGCACCTGCACCCATGGTCTGCTCTTCCCTGGTGCTCCCTGTCCCAATGGCTCTGGCAGATCTTGGTACCTTCTCTGCAGACTATGCTGCAGAGCACGCTGGGTGGTCTAAAGCCTCTTGCCCCTGATCAGGGGAGAAGGAAGGAGAAGGTGCTCTGTGGGCTGCTGTGGCATTGCCTGAGGCACGTGGTGGTGGGGGCTGTCCCTCCCTGCAGCATGGATGGCTGCTGGAGGAGTCGGCTGCAATCTCCACGTTACTGTCAAATCTTTGCCCAAGATTACAAATGCCTCATCCTGCATGGCCAACTTCTCATTTCACACTGAAACAGCCCCTGCACCACGCTGCAAAGGGGATTAGAGTGCATGGTCTGGAGCAGATAGAATCATAGAATCATTGTGGTTGGAAGGGACCTCCAGGGTCATGAAGTCCAACCTTTATCCCATCATATTCCTAACCATTAGACCAGTTACATACCCTGAGGAGCTCTGTGCAGATCTGGTGCATCTCTGGGCCTGGGAGATGTGGTGGGGTGATGCATCAGCCTGTAACTCTGGGCAGGCTGGGGAGCTCCAAGGTGCTCACTTATCCCTTATCCGAGTGGGATACGGGGTGTCTGCAGGGCTGGTGATCCCTGCTACCCCGCATGGCCACACTGCGGGCTGGGGGAACTTTGGGAGAGAATGGGAGGGACTTTGTGACTCTGGAAATGGAGACAGAACAGAGGTTATGTTCTGCTAATGAGTTTATTCAAGGAGCTGACAGAGGCCAAACCATTTGTTAAACCTGGGAGACCTCTGTGGCCTGCAGGAGAACAAACCTTTCGATCCTGAAACTCTTTGGTTTCATGATTTCCCATGGCCGCCCATTGGGTGGGTGGGTGGCAAGTTTCATAGGGGTTTTTTTGGGATTTTACTGGATAGGGAGTGTGTGAGAGCAAGGGGGGGAGTTGCTTAAATACCAGCAAGCAGTGATATGCCGTGGGGTGTTGCAGCAAGCTGTTTCCTGAGCTCTGGTGCTGCTGTCCCTGGAAGACCCCAGGGATTCCTGCTGCAGCTGGGAGCATGCCTGGACTGGCTGTACATCATTCCCCCTCTCCCACCCCAGCCTTGCCCATGGCTCTGTAATCCCAAACTTGTCTGCCAGGGAGTACCCAACCACCCCAAAAGGCTGCCAAGTGTGAAGCTCAGCTCTGGCCTCCCAGGGCAGAGTTAAACCCAACCCTAAGCCAAACTCAGTGCCCAGGGGGGGTTCCTGTGTGTGTTGGATCCTTCAGGCTGTATCTTGGATTAGGGCGCGATGCTTCCAAGTGCCCTACGTGTGCATGGGGGAAGAGGTGAGGAATAATCCAAAAATGCTGGGAAGCAGTGTGAAATATGCAGTATCTGTAAACTCACAATTTTCTAATTTCTGTGGCTTTGGTAAGACTTGGAAAGCACTGGATTGGGTCCCCCTGGGTGGCTTTGGAGGGTGGCCTCAAGTTCTGTCCCACCTTAGCAGAGCTCCTGTGCAAGGACTTAGTTCTGACTCGTGTTGTCCTCTGTAAGGAAGGGGTTGTACGGGTACTGGGGACATGGTGACCTGTTCCTCTTTTAACCGCAGTCCCTTTGCCGATGTTACAGCTCCCGAGGTGACACAGGAGACGGTGGAGTCCCTGATGCAGAAGTTCAAGGAGAGCTTCCGCACCAACACACCCATCGAGATCGGGCAGCTCCAGCCCGCGCTGCGCAGCACATCCGTGGGGAGACGGAAACGCCGGAGCAGGACCCGAGGTAGGCTGCCACGGGCAGAGGAATTGGGCTGGGGAGGAAGGCAGGAACTCCTCACCCTCATTACTGAATGTGGGGACACTGGAGCTCCTCCGTGATGGGCAACCCCCACACAGCATCCTCTGGGTGGTCTGGTGGAGGTGCTTGGGAGTGGTGTCACCTCGCGTCCTCCCCAGGGATTTATCCAACTCCACTTGCAAGTCCAGGGTCTCTGCCAGCTGCCCCGGATAACTGAGGTTGGCAGGAGTGAAATACAGTTTCTTGACAAGTTTTTATTTCAGAGGAGCAAAGGAAGGGGTGAGGTTCATTTTGGCTGTAGCTGGCATCACTGGGACCTTTCTTCATGGCACTTCCTCAGTGCCTGGGCTTTTTTGGACTATATTTTTAGGTCCATGCAGAAGGCAGGAGAAGCATTCATGGCTCTAAAGGCTGCATGGTGCAAAAGCGTGCTGGGAGCCGCTGAGATTTATTTGTAGCTTTGATGGCCATTGCCAGCTATGCTGGAGCAATAGGAAGAAGTTGGCTGGAACAGCCCCAGGAGCAAGATTTTGGTTTTTGTGTTGCCTCTCAGCAAGGGAAACTGCCTCCTTCTATTGCTATTGCTGCTTAAATGGTAATGGCTGGGAGTTAAGGGGTGGGTGTCGAGGCTATGTAAGGATTTGGGTCCAGATTTCCAGCTGGGGAGGAGGAGGAAGCATCGGGGTCCATCCAGGGAAGATGGGCAGGGGGGCCCCTTGACCATGGTCACCCCTGTGCACTGCTGGTCTCAGTGGCAGTGCCAGGAACTGGGAAGGGAATACTTTCCTTTCTGTTCACTGTTGGGTTTGTTTTCCATTTATTTATGAGTCTTGAATGTGGTCTTTTATTCCGGGTACGTTTTCCTGCAATACAGGCCTGGAGAGGGCTTTTTTTATTATAGCTCTGCCCATAAATTATTCACTTAGTGTGAAGAAAATGTTCTGACTCTTAAACTGGTTTAAATTATTTGGTTTGTTTTCTAGTATTTATTCAAACACATGTATCTGGATTTTAGCACGTCAGGTGTGGGTGCTTTGGGGTCTGTAGTGACTGTCTGGTGAAGTTTCCCCGACTGGCTCTTATTTATTTAATTATTTTCTCTTTTTTTTTATTTCACTGAAGGCAAGAGGCTTTCTGGTCACTAATGGAGCAAGTCAATTAATCTTGTCAGCCGAGCTTAGGAGGAGACACGATGCCTGGCTGCAGGCAGAGCCTCTGGCTGAATGGGAGTGGTGTGTGGCTCTGAGCCAGCCTGGTTTGTCCCCCATCTCTGAGGACATGCACCCTCTATCTCCCACCTCCCTGCAAATGCCTGTCTGCACCATGCCAGAGCACACCTCAGGCAGGGAGAGGTCTCCTCAACCCTCACCCCATCACCACTGCCCCCAGATTCTTGTGCCCAGCAGTGACCGTGGGAACAGTTAGTGGACACCAGGAAAAGAGAACCCTTGGTTGCTCTCCATTTCTGCCCAAACTTGTGTTTCCTCAGCATGAGAGGTGGAGACCAGCTTGCACCCAACATCTGCTTGGGATGGGGAGCTGAATTTCCCCTCTGGCTGCTGTACCCCACTTGGCAACCCACTTGTGGTGCTCATGAAGTTGCCCTCCATCCCTCCTTGCCATGGCCATGGGCCAGGCAGTCCTTAGCCATGCAATTAAAGCTGGGCTGGCCACAGGTCCCTGGCAGCAGGCTTGGCCAGACCTATGTTGGAGAAAACAAATTGTGTCCCTTGGCACTCTTGTTCCTGGTGGAGAAGGGACCCCCTGAGAGCCAGATCATGCCCAGCTGCCTGGCCACCAATCTTCCCCGCTGTGTTGGCTGCTGTATTTTGCTCTCTGGCTGTCTCCTGGGCTTTGGATGTGTCTCGGGAATGCCGGGGTGCCTGCTCCAGCAGCCCTGCACCAGGCAGGTTCTCACACGCCAGAGCTGTGAGGCTGGGGAAGGGCTTCAGGGTAGGATGTGGGTGAGGGGAGGTGATGGGGTGGATCTGGGCACCAACACCTTGAGCTGCTCTGGTCATGAGCTGGTTGCAATGGTGCTGCAAGAAGGGTTGGGATGTCTTGCTGCACCCCTGTGCTGTGGGACTTAGCCCCTGTTAGAGTGAAGAGGGTGGCTGGAGGGGTCCAGGTCAGCTGGGAAGGTGCTGCCATGGCTGTGCCCTTGTCTGCACCAGGAGCAGGATGGGTCCCCATGGTGCTGGTACTCAACCCACTGGTTTCCTTTGGTCTCTGTTCCTCCTGCAGCTCCTCCACAGACGGTTGTGTGTGCTGTCAGGGACAGTGGGGAGCTGTGTCTGGCCTCAGTTGCCCGTGGCATAATGTACCCCAGGGGTTCAGGAGGGGACTGTGACTTTGAGTGTGTCCACCTACGGGACCCCTCACTGACCCTAGAAAAAAGGTTTTAAGGTCTTAATCACTAGAAATCAGTGAGGAGTCCAGAAAAGTCAGAACTTCTTTCCTGTGAGAGTGCCAGAGCACTGGACCAGGCTGCCCAGAGAGGTTGTGGAGTCTCCTTGGCTGGAGACATTCAAACCCCGCCTGGATGCGTTCCTGTGTGATGGACTCTAGGTGACCCTGCTCTGGCAGGGGGGTTGGACTGGATGATCTCTGGAGGTCCCTTCCAACCCCTAGGAATCTGTGATTGTGCGAAAAGCAAGGCAGTTACAGCATCTCCAGTGGAGATCTCACTCCCCAGGCCCCATCCCGTTCTCTTTTCCCTTTAATTTATATTTCTTTTCACTTGTGAAAGCCGTGGCTGGGCGGTGCTGCTGAGCCTGGATCCACACCTTTCCCT
Organism: Aegotheles bennettii; assembly: GCA_013398125.1. Classification (NCBI taxonomy): domain Eukaryota; kingdom Metazoa; phylum Chordata; class Aves; order Caprimulgiformes; family Aegothelidae; genus Aegotheles; species Aegotheles bennettii. Next base: position 751,537 of record VZRW01004302.1, on the reverse strand, counting down.
GCTCCTCTCCCGTGTTGGAGGTTTTGGTTTTACAGCCTGTGGTTAATTGTCCCTCGGCCGGGTGAGCGGGTGGGGAGCTATCGAACGTTAAGGTTAAACGACGATATCACAACTCACGATGTTTGCATTTTACATCCAATTGCAAATACAAACCCTTCGCCTCATTAATCCTTTGCAATCCATGGTTGGTTTTTTTTTTTCCTCCCCCTAAATGGAATTGTCCATTTGGGATACATTTATTTCCCTCTAACAGCCGCGTGACAGTTCTGCTGATGGAGTTTGTGTCCAACTTTGTTACTGGGTAATGACAAGTCAGCCTGACAGATGCATGTGTGTAATTATTTTCTCACGGTTCGATTTAATTAATTCTTAACCTCATCAGAGCCCTACAGCTGGAGTGCTCTCCCTGCAGGAGCCATGCACACCGAAAGGATTTCCTTCCTTATGGAAAGGCTCTGAGAGGGCTCCCAGTGCTGCTCCTGCAGGATGGGATAAAAAAAAACAACAGAAAACAAACAACACGGTGCCCCAGCCCAGCAAAAACAAATCTGGGATAAGCTTTGCCTTGCTTCACTTCCCTGCACTAAGTGCATTTAAACTGCTGCCTATTGCTTGTCATTAAATCTGATTCTGTGCTAACGGGTCTGGGAAAGGTCGCGTTTTGCTGAGAAGATCGACTTAAAAAGAACCCACAGCCTGGTCACCCTCTCCATTTACAGTGCCATAAAGGTTTATTTTGTGTAATGCCTTTTTCATGCAAACTTTCTCCCCAAACACTTTCATGGAGTGAAGTGCATTTAGAGTTTATGAATAATAGAGGGAGAGTGAGGATGGTGAGAGCCGAGGCGCACGAGGGGTGGGCTGGAAGATGGATAACTCCAGAGGGGAAGGATGCTGCATCCCAGGGGCTTTGGCTTTGCTGGTTTCCAAAGTGCAGCCAGGCCGGTACCTGGAGCATCCCAACCCGGTGGCATTGGACTGGGGCTTAAACTGAGTGGTGATGCTCTGGGAAACGGGCGGGAGGCAGTGGCAGAGGGCCCAGGAATGCGGGTTCACAGAATCACAGAATCCTAGGGGTTGGAAGGGACCTCGAAAGCTCATCCAGTCCAACCCCCCTGCCAGAGCAGGGTCACCCAGAGTCCATCACACAGGAACGCATCCAGGCGGGGTTTGAATGTCTCCAGCCAAGGAGACTCCACAACCTCTCTGGGCAGCTTGGTCCAGTGCTCTGGCACTCTCACAGGGAAGAAGTTCTTCCTGATATTCGACAGGGGTCCACCCTGTCTAGCAGCCTCTGCTGTGGTGGCCAGCAGAAGGCGAGGAACAGGGCAGGGATCCATCCCATGAGGTTTCCTTCTGTGCTCCCGCAGGACGCTTGGTTGCACATAGCTGCAATAAATGTCTGTGTGTCCTGACTGAGCTGAAAGGATCCTGATGGACCACCCTGTGCACCCAGCCCGGGGGCTGGGGGCGATGTCGGGGTGCAAGGCTGGAGGTGGCCGTGGGGGAGGCCGGTGCGTGCAGAGAGGGGGTCTGGTGCCCTCTCCTGGGGCAGGCCTTTAAAGCACCCTGTCTTTGAGAAGAAATAAGGCATTAGTAGATCCTTGTGTCTGAGCCGGGCAGTTGATCAGGGCTGCAGCTTCTCTGTGCCATAACTCACCCAAAGTTCCCTCTGGGAGGAGACCATGGGCTTGCCCATGATCCCTGCTTTTCCCAGGACACCTTTGCCCCCCTCTCGCCCCGTCCATCTGTCCCACAGTGCTCACAAAGCATCGCATTTTCTTGGTGAGGTGTTTTTTTGGGTTCAGCTGGGAGCTTTTCACCTCATCCAAGTGAACGCATCGTGTCCAGCTCCAGGAGTTGTCCTTGGTGACAATAAAACCTTTCACAACTGCACAAAGGCTGCGGTCTGGGATCAGTGAGATCCTTGTTTTCCAGGGTGGAAGCCGTGGGGCTGTCACCTGGTGGTTGCACCACCTGCCCTGGGGTGGGGTTTTTGGGCAGATGTTGATAGAAAAGGGCAGGTCAAGGAGGAGGAAGAGTTTCCATCAGCTGATGCCAGCGTGTGTGCCACTGCTGCAGTGACAAACCCGAGCAGAGTGCTTTGGGCTTTCTGTTCTTTAGCCTTTCTTTGCTTTGGCTGGATATATTTAAAAAGAAAACGTGTGGGTTTTTTTCCCCCTCCTGACAACTGCACCCGATTTACCTTTCTCTGGCCATGTTTGGTTCTTCAGTTGGCTGCTGTGCTTTTTGGGGGCAAATGAATCAAACTGAAAATTTCCCCTTAGCTGATTGTAAGGCTCTGCACTGCCCTGCCCACCCTGGGTGTGCAGACCCTGCCACAGTGCTGGGGATGAAGGGGAGGGATTTTTCCAGCTGTTTTTTACTGGGAAGCCTGGGAGCAGAGGGGTTTGCTTGAACACCCAGGAGAGTGCATCTCATGGGGCGAGTGAGCATGGAGGTGGGGTGAACTGAACACAGTTGAGCAGGGAGGTCATGGGTCTTTGAATACTGTGGGTTGTGCAGGGTTTGGCCCTTTTTCTGGAAAGGAGGGATGCAGAAAATGCTTTTGCATCAACAGTGAAGCAGGGGGTTGCATGGACCCAGGGCGACACCGTTGGGATGAATAGAAGCTCCCACTTCTATTATAACATCCAGCTTGGAGGGATTAAGTATTCAAGGTCAACCTGGCCTCCGACAGGAGTTATCCGAAGAGCTCCCATTACTTATTTCTTTATTTTAGCTCAGTTTTGATTTGTTTTGCATCTATTTTGCTTCCCTGAGAAGCTCTGTAACCTCCTGGCTTTGGGGAAGGGATTTAAAATGTCAGGTTGGCTTTTTTTTTTTTTCTTAATGACAGAAATGCACCTTTAAAAATACACAAGGTTTTGGCTAAGGAAAAGTCTCTGGGGATGACGGAGCCTTTAATTCCTGAGTTTTATTTCCTTAGCCCCTGTTTAGCATTAATGCTACCATCTTTAATTACGCCACGACGAGAGATGTTTGCCTTGGCACCCCGCCTTGCTCCCCTCTAAATTAATATTGGGCTCCAAATGAGCACCCTGCCCTGGCGCGTGGCTGAGCTGCCATCTATTTGAACGGATTAACGAGCTTGTAAATCTGCAAACAGGATTAGAGGCGAGAGCATCTTCCTTGAGCTCCCCCTCCTCGCCTGCCCCCCCGCCTCC
>VZRW01004302.1:627779-747172 GCA_013398125.1 Aegotheles bennettii | reverse complement strand
CCTGGGCACTCTGCTGATAGTGTGAAAGGGTGAAAGCACATCCCTTGCAGACATTTCTCTGGCTCGGACTCGTGTTTCCAGGCTGATCTCTGCCACTGTGTGTTGGGTCAGAGATGTTTCCACTGTGGGCTGGGGACCTGCGCTGGCTCTCCCGACTCCTGTATGTGTACATCCTGCGCAGTGCTGGGTAATCAGAAAATGCAATATCGCTGTCACCAGCTCTCCGAAGACATCCAGCCTGAGTAATTTAACATGTCAGCACCATCCATCACGGGGACGCAGCCAGCAAACAAACGTGGAGTGGCCGGAGGGGGCTGGGGCAGTGGCTGGGGGAGTGGCTGCTGCCAGGGCACCTCGGCACGGGGTGTGAGAGCAGAGCGAGCACCAGGGGTTGCTGCCTCTGCCTGCCCCAGCCATCTGCCCACCCAAAAGGGACCCGGTCTGGCTCATGGGGAGGTGGCAGAGGGATGTGCCATGTCCTGTCTGTGCCATGTCCTGTCTGTGCAGGCAGCGTCCAGGTCCCTCTCCAAGGCAGAGGAGCCGGCTCTGCCAAGCTCTGGGGGTAAAAACCTCCTCTAGTTGGTGTCCATCTCCCAGCACCAGGTACTGCTGGCAGCAGCAGAGCCCAGGGCAGCCCTTGCTTGGTGGGAAAGGGGGCACACGGCAGAGCTGCAGCCCTGGCTGGTTGCCCAAGGGCCTGCGTTAGGAGCCTGGGTTAATTAAGATTTTCCTCGCTGATGTGAATCAGCATTATTGGTTTTACAGCTCTGCCATGCCCCCCGAAACCCCAGTCCCTGGGTGCAGGCATGTGGTGAGGTCGGGTGTTTGCTGTGATGTGGAGATCTGGAGAGGGTTGGACCAGTGGCATGTTATGGTTTGGGGTGGGATTCTGTAACCCCCCCACCCAAACCCCATGTGTGCAAGCACTCTACGCTGCTGCTGCTTTCTGGAGGGCAAGAGCTGGCAGAGCCTCTTCCTACCCCCTTGTTGAGAGCCCCCCCAGGGCACTGCGTGGCCAGGTCAGGGTACAGAGAGGGCAGGAGCCACGTGCTGAGCTCCTGGCGTCCCTCTGGCTCCTGCCAGCCACCTCTCATCACAGTGATTAAGGATTTCAGAGGACAGAAGACACCGCTCATTTTCTGTTCTCCTGCCAAGAAGTGGGGAAATTGTGCTGCTGCCTAGAATAAAAGATTTTTTAAAAACAATAAAATATTTTAATGGCAGTTTAAAGGGCCACTGTCAACCCCCAGAGGCCTCTTTGCTTTAAACTCTGCAAGGATTGAGGGACTTCTGCCAGTTAGAGTCTGTGTTGTTTTTAAATGTCCATCAGTCCTCGGTGGGTCTGGAGGCCAAGGTAAGCTGGGCTCCCCAGCATCCTGCACTGGGAGAGAGATGCCATGGGCCAGCCTTGCTCCTTGCTGTGCTGGTTGGTGCTGGCCACCACAGAGACATGTCCTCCTGGCCATGGCAGTGAGCTGGTGGAGCAGATAGAATCATAGAATCATTCTGGTTGGAAGGGACCTCCAGGGTCATCAAGTCCAACCTTTATCCCATCATATTCCTAACCATCAGACCATCAGACCATGGCCTCAAGTGCCTCATCAACCCGTTTTTTGAACACCCCCAGGGACGGTGACTCCCCCACCTCCCTGGGCAGCCCATTCCAGTGCCCAACCACCCTCTCAGGAAAGAACTTCTTCCTAATCTCCAACCTAAACTTCCCCTGATGGAACTTGAGGCCATTTCCTCTCGTCCTGTCATCAGCAATTGGGGAGAAGAGACCAACACCAGCCTCACTACAACCTGCCTTTAGGTAGTTGTAGATGGGCTAAAGCAGGGGCTGAGGGGGGGAAGCAGGACCCTCGCCATGCAGTGAGGTCCTGAGTGCACCCCAAGTGCTGTATTTTTGTCTCTGCTGTGTTTGCTTTGAAGCAAACACCTAAAATTCAGCGTACTTCACCACGTAGGTGTCCCTGGGGAGAACAGCTTCTAAATTCAGAGGTTTTCTTTGTAAATACATTGCAATGCATTTGTAAAATACATTCCTGGGGGTAGAAAGCATCTTCTTATGTTTACATCTCAATTGGCACCATGGGGTCTTGGTTTTTGATGAGGACAATAAGGAACCAGCAAAATCATGAGTGGTAAAAGTCCCTGGTCATTTCTGGTGACAGCAGGCAGGGCACCTGGGCTGGGAGCAGTGAATGCCAGCCAAATCCAGCAGCTCTGCCGAGGAGGTCCCAGCTGACAGGGCTGATTTTTCTCCTCTCTATTGCTTGCAGGTGGGATTGGATTTGGACGTGCCAAAGGAAACTCTGGCTCGGAGGCGGATGATGAAACCCAGCTGACCTTCTACACCGAGCAGTATCGGAGCCGCAGGCGAAGCAAAGGTACAAAATTCTATAGGCACTGGTGATGCACATGGGCGCAAGAGGGGAAAAAGTGGTTGAGCACCTTGACTCTTTCCATGGGTGATGCTTTCTCATGCTGCATGAGCCTTGGTAAGGACCACAATCCTAGTCTGTGGGGATAGGGACATCCCAAGCTGTGCTGTTCGCGTGGTGCAGCACTGTGCAGGAGCCATAAATAGCATTTCCTGAGGATGTTGCTGAGGTTCTGGGTTTCTTTGATGGTTTCTAGTATCAATTACATTACACACACCCTGGTACTTCCCTAAAGCTCACTGGTGCGTGGTGACTATGTCCATCATCATCCTGGTGCTGGTAGAGCTGTCGGGGATGGTCACGTTGGAAATTCCTTGCTCCAGACTCCTGTTTTCTGCCCTTTGTTTCCCATGCAAAACATCCGTTGGATGGAAATTTCCCAGGCTTCCTCTCGGCACAAAGGCAATTAAAAGGAACAAATTCAAAATGAGGGCTGGGGCAGGGATTTGTAGACCGGAGTCCCTTCAGGCTTTTTTTGTGAGTTAGAGAAGCTGAGAAACTGAAATATTATCTGCAGTTTGAAATTAGCATCCGTGTTTCCTACGGTCACGTCACACCGGATTGGTTCTGTTTGGGACCCCCACACCAAGCTCTTTGACAGAGGACAGGGCGAGCCTTGCTGCTGCATTTGAAAAATCACTGTCGGGAAATAACTATGTTGGGAAGCAATTTAAAAATTGCACAGTGGGTCTGCTGCCTCCATTTGTTTTGTGCATTAAGCCGGGCATCAGCAGAGCGCAGCACGCCAGAGGGATGCCTGCGCCCACCATAGCAAGCACAGCCCCATTTGTTTCAATGATGAGGCATTCCAATAAATGCTTGCAATGTGTTTATTTGAATGTGAAATTACCTCAAGACCTATGATCAGCTTGATGATTGCACGTGGGAATAGCCACCGGGCATGCACAGGGGTGCGGTGTGTTTGTTCTTGCTGAAAAGCAGGGCTTTTGATACTTCTTTTCTTTTCCATGTGGTTTAGAACCACAAGACATTCTCACTGGGTTTCAAATGAGCTTTTGATGGAAAGCAGGGAGAGAATTCATGAGTTAAAGTTACCTGTTGCAGTACGAACATAGCTGCGTTGGAGAAGATAAAAATTGGTTGTGTTGCAAAAAGGGACAAAAGAAATGGTCCTGAAAAGTCACTGGAGCAGGGGGAAGATTTCCCAGGTGCTGAGTAGATTTTTCAATGAGTTATTCTGAAATACTGGGCTGGGGATGAAAGTCCTTGAATACTTTGGAAAAGTCACTGAATTTTGGATTTTTTTCAGCTACCACAAGGGAAGGGGGAGATGGTGTGTGAGCAAGGTGTGGAAAATAGCGTTTTAATGAAAAGCAGACAAATCTTTGCTTTCCTGCTGCCTTAATGCCATTCCCCACAAGGCCAAGTGCTCTGAGGGTCTCTCAATGCACGCTCATGCTGGATGCTGGGTACAAAGATATTCCTATTGACATATACGTTGGCTTTGGGTTGTTTATTTAAGCTTCCTTGTAGGGCAAATATAAAAGAATAGATGAATGGGAAGAACTCCTTTCTTTTTCTTTGAATAAGCTGTTGTTCACCTGGGTAGCTTTGATGGCTGGGTTTGAAGGGAATTCAGGGGGAAGAGCTGCCTCACAGAGCTGGCTGTTAGATCTGTGTTAGCATTTGAGTGATGCTGCAAGAACCTGGTTTGTTCGTGTTCGGTGGTGGCTAACTGAGGGAAATGTCTTGCAAAAAGTCCTCATTGTATTTCCCCTCCTCTCTAGCTAAATTTTGCCATTGCTGCATCCTTGAAATGAATTTTCCATTATCCTTTCATTGACTCTTCTCTCCCTCGTGGAAGAAAAGCCATAGCTTAGTTGGAAGTCACAATACCAAACTCGTAATTACAAGTTCAACAAAGATCCATAATTGGACGAGATCATAACTTTAATAGAGAAGGATGCGTCGTCAGATACGCTTAATTCTTACAATGATGTTCCCTTATCGATTTCACCATGGTTGTGTGTCACTGCAGGTGCTGTGAGATAGTTATCAGGTCCAAGGAGAGAGATTCCTCGGGGTTTCTCTCCTCAGATTAGGTTTTGTAGGACTGAGCCTAATTACCGCTGCTGTCGAGGCATTGATCTTGGGCAATGTGATGGGAAGTTTCCACTTAAGTGGTGTGAGGTTTTGGTTTTACTTGGAGCTTTGTTGAAGCAGCTGGTTAAGTGATCATGGGCTCCTGTGGAAGGAAGACTACACATTTCATAGTGCCTTGGCGAGGTAAATTAGAGGGACATACCCATAGGTAAATATTGACTGAGGGATGTTGTTCTGGTAGCTCAAGAGCAGCAGAGCTGTTGGTATCTGGTTTTCAGTGCTGGAATACAAGGAGAAGTAAATCTGATCAGCCCAGGCACAGAGGCAGGGACAGCTGAGACATCACCTTCTGTGGTCCCAGCACATGGTACTATGCGTGTTCTTGGCTTCTACATCTGTGGGATCTCCTTATGCTTATGTCCCCCCCGCCTTTGGAAAGTCTCTAGAGAAGTTAGAGGAGGGGAGACTGTAAGAAATAATGCAGAAGAGACATTTCCATGTAGTTTTGGTCCTTGCCTCCTGTTGGGCTCTGTCCCATAGCTGGGATTTGAGCTGGGAGAGGCAGCAGTGGTCACTGGTGTCCTGTGGAGCTGGCTCATGCCAAGAAGTGCTCTGTTCATACCCACCTTCAGCGAGGCATCCCTTTTCTTCATCACAGCCCTGTGCCCACACCAGCTCTCCACGCTCTGCTATTTGGTGGATCAGTGTGACAGCAAGCTGACAGCAGGCTAGCGTGCAGTCCCAAGGGAGTGGGAATTTGGACTTAATGTCCTGCTTTCTCAAGTGAATCAAGTCCTGAGAGAGGTTGTCAGGCCAAGTGGAGCTCTGCACTGGGAGGCTGGAGAGACCCTCAGCTGGGGCTGGGGGTGGCTGGTTGCTCCTTCCTGTTGACCCTTGTCACTGACTCCACGAGATATTCCAGAAATAAGATTTTTTTCTTGCAACCTATTCACAACAGGTTTGTGCACACCAGGGCTCTGCTAGCTTGGAGGACTGGCTCCCCCCTTTCCCACTCTCCTGGGAGTATTGGGAAGCGTGGGAAGCTCCTCGTGTGCGGGCTGTGGTATGTGGATGGCTCCTGTCTCCAGGGCTGTCAGTCATCACACCTTTCACCAGCACTGAAGCCTCCTTGAGAATGAGCTGCCAGAGTTGTAGAGATGCTAATCCACATCCCCAGCTGCCCATCATGGACTGTATCAAGCTTTGATAATTACTCAGTTCCTCCCTTCTCCTGAGCAGTGTGGGATGTGTTCAATCAGGTCCCTCTCTGAGTTCGAGAGGAAAACATTGGTAGCAGAAAACCCCCCAAACCAGGGAGCCCCAAACCCCACTTGCAGGGTGCAGCACTCCTGCTCCATCCCCCTTGCTCTGGGGTGGTGCTTGCCTCCTGCCCACCAAAATATACCCTGCTCTGAGTCTGACTTTGCAGCCCTGAGCCCCCTGGGTCGCATGCGGTGCTTGCCTGACAGTTCTTCAAATAGAGACAAAGATGGGGGGGAATAAAAAAGGCAGCATTGTAGCTCCAAGGCCGTCGCAGGCTCCCTGCAGTGGTGGGCTGGCCACTGCGCAGCTCGTCAAGGACTCGGTGAGTCTAACGAGCCCCCCCCCCAGCACCAGTGGGGAGGGGGGAGGCATGAGTGAGCCTCCCCCACCCCCCTCTGCTTCCTCAGGCCCTAGAGCAGCTGCTCTGTAACACAGAAGCGTTCCTGCTCTTTTAAAGGTCCTTCTAGGAGAAGGTTTCTAAGGGGGAAATGAAGAGTAAATTGGCATCGCATCTGGCTTGCAGCTGCCTGGGTTAGGGGAAACTGAGGCAGGGAAAGTGACAGTGTTGTGTAGAGACCCTGCGAGGAGTTGAGCATCCTGACCTTGTTCTTCTCAGATACTCAGAGAGCCTTTGGTCCCTCCTGGTGCCCGGCTGTTTTGTGAGCCCCTGATGGGACCTGAAGGTGGGGCTGATCTCGCTCCCCCATTGAGCAGAGGTCAGGTATAGCGAGCTGCTGGAAACCCCAGTACAAAGCAGGGTGCTGGGTGCGACCACAAAGTGCTGTTATTGATACTGTGATGGTTGAGGGGTGCTGGAGGGCACCCAGCACAGTGATCCAGCCAGGATCTTTCATCCCACGTCCTCAGGTAGCTGCTACTCTTCAAGCATGCTCTGATGTCCACTTCAGCCCTAGCTGGGACACCCCAAGCCCACTTCTCCACACTTGTGTCTGGGATCCCTTCACCCCTCTCAGCATCACCTCTATTGCAGGCTGTTAAAAGAGGAGAGGGGCAATATTCCACCCTGCTTCCATGCATAGCTTGTATTCACAGAATCACAGACTCCTAGGGGTTGGAAGGGACCTCGAAAGATCATCATTCAGGTGGTACCTTCCCATCCCAGCCACCTGCTCCCATCCCAGGAGATCCCCAGCACCCCGGGGAAGGGAGGGTATGGTTTTGGGATATTCCTCAGCTGAGATCTCTTTGAATAAGGCACCTGGCTGTTTCCATAGCACGCGGTGATGGTTTAGATGAATTAACTGAGTCCAATTCTGTCCCTTGGATCGGTGTCAGCCGTGCGTGTGCCGTGCCGGCTGGCAAAGCCGTCAGAGGGCTGTTAGAGAAATGAGAAGCTGAGCTTTGATCTGCCTCTGTATTCGGTGTTTAAAACAAGGCCTTTTATAAGGGAATATTAGGCATTCGAAGTCTGTTACATACGAGGAAGCTTCGCTTTGATCCTCTCCTGTCTCCGGAGACAGCAGACACTTATTATTTCATGGGGAACTAAATGAAATGCAGAATGAAATTTGGGTCCTGTTCTCCGTGCTCTGCCAGTGCCCCTGGCCCTGCTGGAGGGAGTGAATGCCACGGGCAGCGTGTCACCCTGTGCCTGCCGTGGGGAATTGTCCCCTGGGTGTGTGCTGGGCTTATTGCCCTCTACAACTACCTAAAGGGAGGTTGTAGTGAGGCTGCTGTTGGTCTCTTCTCCCAAATTGCTGATGACAGGATGAGAGGAAATGGCCTCAAGCTCCATCAGGGGAAGTTCAGGTTGGAGATTAGGAAGAAGTTCTTTCCTGAGAGGGTGGTTGGGCACTGGAATGGGCTGCCCAGGGAGGTGGTGGAGTCACCGTCCCGGGGGGTGTTCAAAAAACGGGTTGATGAGGCACTTGCGGCCATGGTCTGATGGTCTAATGGTTAGGAATATGATGGGATAAAGGTTGGACTTGATGACCATGGAGGTCCCTTCCAACCACAATGATTCTATGATTCTATGGGCTTGGCTCACCATGTTGGCAGCCTTCAAATTGAGGGAGATGCCGCTGGAAATCAAATGCAAGACAAAAGGCAATAAAGCAAATATGTTTTCGATTGCTTACACAGGGAAGAGGGAGTAATGGGTCTGTCCATGCCTTGTGCTGTCTGTCTGTGCTCGGGAAGTCTTCTCGATCGCTGCTGGCGCTGGCAGCCCCATGCCAGCTGTGACTGTGGCACAGTCGGCCGTGCCCCAGCTCCTGTGGCTTCCTGGGAAGGGGACACAGAGCCACTTGCTCCAGGGACAGACAGATCAGGGTCACTGCTGGTGTCTGGTGCACACCCGGCTGGTTCAGGGCACGTGGAGTGATGCTGCGCTCTGCAAGGCCAGGGAGAGGCACCCCAGAGGGGACAACTGGGGTCTCACAACCTGGACATCCCCAGATCTCTAGGGGTGAGATACTTTCATGATACAAATCTCAGCTTTACCCCCAGAGCACAGGGTTCATCCTTCCCCAGGCTGCACTCCTGCAGCACAGCCCCCGCACAGCCCGTGGCAGTGCCCCTGGTGATGCCCATGAGGGTACACTGTTATTTTCCAGCCCGTCTTGGCTCTCAAAAGCTCTGTCATGGATGCTGCTTTTCCAGCAAGCAGACAAACAAACGTGGTGCTTTGCATGACAGCTTATTTTGCTCGCAGAGCAAGCAGGCACTGCATCAGTGAGTGAAACCACCCCGAGCCCCTCTCCATCCCCGTTAGACATCGTCTGGGCAGGGAAGCTGGGCTGGGGCACCCCCTGTAAGTGCCCGGTGGGTGCAGGCATGGGGGTGCACACACCTCCTGCTCATGTCTGGGCACATGTCGGGGATACTGAGGCTCTGGAGACAGGGGCTGCTGCAGGAATCTGACTGCACTGCATGAGCTGGGGAGCAGAGGGGTCCGTAATTAAAGCGGCCGTGGTGCCGTGGCAGCCGCAGGCTCTTTAACTTCCCCGGACTGCACTAGAGATAACGCCCTTTACATCTGTTCCTGGAGGCAATGTGGGTCTTTCGACTTATTTATTTATTTTTTTTTTGATTGTATCTGATACAGCCTCAGCGAGTAATTGAGTGTTTGAGAGTGAAAAATTATCTCTCCGGCTTGGCCCTTATCTTGACAGCAAAGCAGCACTTTTAATTTAATTTTGTTCAGAGCATGTGGGTAACAAATTTCACTAATCGCTCTGCTGTCGCCCTCCGCATGGTAACGAGTCTCTTGTTTCCCAGGAAGCGGAACATAAACACGGCGCTGGATACGGGAGGGAGGGAGGGAGAGGGGAGGGCGAGGGTTGGTGGTGGCGACTGGAAAATGAAGACGCGTTTCGGCACTGACGCTCGTGCCGCGATGGATTTGTCTCCCGGCAGGAGCAGGGGGAAGCTCAGGAGGAGGCAGAGGGTGGTGGATGTGATGCTGCACTGGTGAAGCTCACCCGTGCGCAGTGCTTGGGTGTGAGGGAAACTGAGGCACGGAGGGGATGTGCCCCAACCCTGCGGAGCTGTTGCAGAGCAGAGATTTTTATTCCCACCCTGCTGGGCCATTGTGCATCTACTCCAAAAATAACAAAGGGAGGGGAAGGACGGTTCTTTTGTTGTTTGGTTGGTTGGGGTTTTTTTACTTTTTTTGACTTTGGTGATCCCAGCCCAGCTCCCAGCTCCCAGGCAGCAGCATGGCTCTGCCTGCAGGGTGGCAATGGGAGAGCAGGCAGGACCTGGCTGGGCAGCACGGCAGAGGTCCAGTGGCCATGGGCATCTCCTGCCAGGTCACAGAATCACAGAATCACAGAATTCTAGGGTTGGAAGGGACCTCGAAGGATCATCTAGTCCAACCCCCCTGCCGGAGCAGGTTCTGCCCTCCACCACCTCTCCCTCCCAGCCTCTGAAATCAATTCAGCCATCTGAGCAGCCCTTCGCTTGCCGAGCGCAATCCTCCGTGGGCCGTGACTCAACACGAGCTATTTCATAGATAATGATTACTTTTTTTTCCTCCTTTTTTTCCTGTAGGAATAATGTTTTCGTTACGCTGTATTGAAAATTGCTTTCCCTCCTCCTTAAACCGAAGCCTTCCACTCAGATTTGCCTTAGTGTTTGTATATTGTAAAATTGGTGCTCATTTGGAGTTTAAAACAAAAAAAAAAAATATAAGTCAGGCCTTAATTCTAGGAGAAATGTTTCCATCGATTTGCATGAGAGAAAATTCCAGTGCAGACAATCTGCCTTTAAATATATAACTGTTTCTTCAATGTGATTTTATCTCAACCAATTCAGCACTGAGAACATGAAAGCCAAACTGACTTCATTGATTTTAATTGCCCATACCCAGAGAAATGCAAAAACTGTAACCGAGCCGGCAGAGCAAATCGGGTTTGCACAAATTCTTCCCCTTTTGCTGTGCTTGGGGAGGTCTGAGATGTGTGGGCAGGAGAACCTGCCCATGGTGGCGGGGCTGGTGGTGGTGGAGCTGGTGGTGATAGTTGGTGGCTCAGCAAAGACCAGCGTGTCCACCTGTACCACCTTGGTCTTCTCCATTTCTCCACTCCCCTCCACTGTCTCTTCCTTGCCCAACGCTCAGGGCTTTTCCTTTCCCTCCTCTTCCCCCCTTCCTCCTCCTCCTCTTCATGATTGAAATGTGCTGGCAGTGTCTCCCTGCGAGCTGCAGTGTTTCAGAGCAAAGGGGGAGCACCACCAGTGACTGTATAAATAGGACATGAGTGCATTTATCCAGAACACGAGACATTAAAACTCCAGGAGCACGTAAAGAGCCAAGGCTCGGGCTGCTGGAGGAACACGAGAGCTCTCCAGGGTGAGCAGTGCAGGCTGCAGTGCACACCAGAGCTCAGCTGCTGAATCCTTGACCTTGCCACAGATCGGGCAGCCTGGCCCCAACCTCCCCGCAGTGGCCGTGCCCACCCCTCAGCATCCTCCTCTCTCTGACCCACAGGGAGGTTGCTGCCGTGCTGGAGGACTCCTCAGCTAATTGCTAGTGGATAATTCATAAATGTTAACAGTATTAATCTGATTCTGCCTGTACTTAGCAAGATCAAATCCTCTATAAATCCAGCAGTGTCTGATCTCACCCTTCTGCTGCACAAGGCAGCCATCCTTCCTCCTCACTTCCCCCCTTCCCCTTTTGTGTGCACCCTTTCTGGGGGGTGAGAAGGGTCTCCCCAGGGGTCTCACCTGGCACGGGGGCAGCAAAGCCACCACTTCAGGGCTGACCCCCATCCTGCTGGCACTGGGGATAAGGCTGGGGCCACGTGTGCAAGCCCTGACCCACATCCAGACTGTAGATGTGGGCTCCTTCACCCAGGATTTGTCCAAGGCAGTGATGGAGAAGGTGCCTGCCGGAGGGGAAGCTGAGGCCAAGTGTTGTAGAGAGGGCACGCAATGAAACCCCTCCTCCTACTCTCACCCCACTGCTCAGGTGCTGCCTGGCAGGTTCTTGACATCAACATCCAGCCCCTTCTGGGGTAAGTGGCTCTGGGGCAGAGGGGACCATGAGGCTTGGTGGGGATCATGGTGTAGGAGAGCTGTGTCTGGCTCGAAGAAGGATGTCCTGTCCCATCCCCTCCCACGCCTGTCTGTCTGGTAGGCTGGAGAAAGAGGGACCATGCCTAGGCAGGAAGGATGGGGGGACCCTGGTGCAGGGCAGGGAGGGGAGACAGGCAGTGCTGCTCCCTGGTGCAGGGGTGCTCCATGGTGAGAGCTGCTGCCAACGCCGCTGCTCATCTTAATTGGCGTTTGATTTGATTCAACATGATCTCCTGCTTTGTAAAACACCTTGAGATGTTTCTGTGTGTGAGGGTGTCCTGGAAACACTGTTGTACCGTATTAATGAGCCTCTGCTGGATCATAAAGAAGGATCATTAGGAGCACCTAACTCCTCTGACACGCCGGCGTTGGGAACAGCGTGGGGATGCTGGGGATGCGGGATGGGCTGTGGTGAACTCGCTGCTCCCCAGGGGTGCCAGAGGAGCCGCTCACCCCGCACCGGGCACTTGTGCATGCGGCACGGCGCGGCGGCCGGGCGCTGGCGGCTGCGCCGAGCGTTGCTAGGCAGTCCAGGCACTTGCTGTTCTCCCACTCGCTTTTCCCATCGCTGTCTTCCTCGGGTGGTAGAAATACATTTTAATATCCGAGTAGCCACGAAACATTCTGTATTATGCTATTATCTGCAGGGGGGGGGAGGGAGGAAGATTGCAAAGCACTCGGCGTTTCCCAGCCACATATGGCTAACACCATGGGCTGTGTGCTGATAAAGATGGGGTAATTAAAGTTTATTTTTTTATAGACTAATCTCCCAAGCATGTATTTATGAGCCTGATTTAGAAACATCATATTACCGAGAGCGCGGGATATTTGTGTTGCTCGTAAATCTATGTGTGTTCTGAACATACCTTTTTTTTTCTCTCTTAAATTTAGGCAGCACTGCCAATGTTAAAAAGAAACGAGCTCAGAGTTTTATTGGGTTTTTCCCCCCCTTGTCCTTTAGGTGGGCAATGGAAAGTGTACAAAGCAGTGAGTAATTAGCTGCAGGAGGAAATGGCATTTCAAAGGAGACACGGTGCATTTGGAGGGGCTCTTTGCAGAGTTTACACCGGTGGCTTTGAATTTATCTTCATCTTGCAGCAGGTGCAAAATCTTCAGGGGAATGTGGTGCTTTGCAGGCTGTTTCAGAGCTGTGTGTGGAGGGACCTGCATCTTCTCCAGGAGGCTGGAGCTGGGCTAATTGGCACCAGTGTTAAAGGGGAAAAGATCTGAGTGGGAAAGGTGGTGGTGGCATGAGCCCCTGTGACCACAGTCCTGGCTACTCCTCCTGTGCATTCCAGTCTAATTAAGCTGTCGTTAATTGGATCACTAGCAGGAAGCATTTCAGGTAGGATTCTGCCCTAAAATGGGGCAGTTTACCTTTCCTTTCTGCTTCTCAACCCTCGGCTCTTGCAGGCAGGGGGAGAGGTTATTTCTCCCCATTGGGGAAGGATTAATTTCTTTTTATTCTTCATCCTTGTGTGTCCTGCCTGCTCTGCCCACTGCTCTGCCTGCTCAGGCCATTGCTTTCCCCCTAAAGCAGCCCAGCTGAGCATTCCAACACGTACTCACTCTGTTGCAAGCATCCAAAATTCAACAGGAACTTGTTTAATTAAAAGTATAGAGAGGTCATCTCAATATATGAAGGATTTATTAGGGCAGAGGAATCTGAAGAGCGGGTTTGGTCTCAGCTGTGCCTGGTCACCACCTTCCTCTTGGGCTTTTTGGACCCCACAAGACCTAAATGAAGACTTGTGCTGGGTGATCAGGCTATCAGGGCTCCCGAATTCCATCAGCCATCCATGAAGGTCTTGCATTCCCCCCAAGCTTCCTCCTGTTGGTCAAGGAGGTTGATACCAACCTGTTCAGTGGACTTCGGTTTGCAGATCTGCACACCCTGAAAGCCTGGAGATGACAAGGGAAGGAGGGAAGGCACAGACTTCACCCATTGTCCCATCTCCAGTGTCTCGAGGTGGTGTGGTTTATATGACACTACCTGAGTTATGGAGATGGGTTTGTCCACCCCCTGGCTCAAGGAAGGAACTGGTCCTTTTGTCTCAACTCTTGAACAGGAGCATGAAGCCCCTGTGAATCTGTTGAGGTTGGTTTGGTTAGCAGTGGCTTGCTAAGAATACATTGGCTTGTGGTTTTAGGGGCCTGGCATGAACCTGTTTACCTTCAGGCAGGTGTTTAAATGCAGCACAGGAGTGTTTCTGTGGTCTGAAGAGCAGGCGATGGGATGGAGAACAGGAGCCATGTCCCTCTCTTTAAAGAACAAGGGAAGTATCTGCTCTTTCAACAGCCTTTCGTTAAATGTGGCAGCAAACTGGCTGTGAGCAATAAAGAGCTGAGCTGCAAATCCAACTTCTGCTCAAGCAGAAGGCCTGTTGTCTTGGTTCAGTTGGTCAAAGCCAACGTCAGGCAGTTCTAGAGGTCAGTAATTAGCGCCGTGATGGAAACGAGCGGGAGGCAGGGGAGCAGGCAAGTTGGTTATAGGAGACTTGAAGCACATTGTCTCTTTCCTTGGGCAGCCAAGCTCAAACTCATTGAGCTGTAATGGGCTTTTTGCTGTTTCAAGCTCCTGTGCTCCTCTCCTCCTGGTTGTGGGGAAAGCAAAAGCTACGTGGACCGATGGGGATGGGAGCTTCTGGATCCTAATTCCTCCAGCTCAGGCTGCAGGATGGTGAAAGCTGCCATCATACCTCTGATTCAGGCTCTTTGTGAGAGGGGGATTATACTCGTCTAACTCGGAAAGGATTTGTGATTTAATGTTTGCAAAGCACTTTAAGACCCTGGTTTGAAAGGTGATTTATAATGGTAAAATCCAGTGTTCTCTGTTCTATTGTACACTCGGCTGTGCCCAATTATCCTGATGGAGGCTCTTTTCTTTCTTTTTCTTTTTTTTTTTCCTTCTCTTTTTATTTTTTTTGGCATTAGTGTAGTAACTCCAAGCAGAGGCAGGGTTTGTGACAGGCACAGTATGCCCAGCGAGAGGCTGAGTTTGCCTCCCAAGGAGGTGCTAACTTATGCTGATGATATGAATAAAGATTGGGAAGGATAAAAGGAGATTGCAAGGTGAAGGGTGCAGGAGATGGGTGATAAATCTGTGAAGTAGGGATGGGAAGGCTGTTTAGATGATGCATGCATAGGGAAAGTAAAAGATGCTTCATAAATAATCAATTTGCTTACTCCTGTTGGTCGCAGTGATGGGGGTATTTTCCAGAAGATCAGCCCCTTCTCTCATCCTGCAAACGCTGGTTGGAGCATCCACTGTGCAGGCTCAATCCTGTGCCAGGGGATGCTTTGGTAGGGCATGGTATCCTGCCTGGAAAATGTGGGTCGTGCCATGGGCTCAACCCGAGCACGAGATCCCTGCCCTGGCACCAGCATCTCCAACAGTGGCTTCAGTCAAGTTGCAGAGTGTGCAAGTGCTAACTTGCTGGATGTATTTCCTGTTCAATTTTCAAACTGCTGCTTTTTAAATTTCATCTCGCTGATGAGATGGCGAGGGCTGGGGAGCAAGGGCAGAGAGGCTGGATTGGCTTCCAAAAATAAATAAGTGTCCTCGCCTGAATCCTGAGCAGGGACACAGTCGGGTCTGCCGGGAGCTCGAGGACCTCAGCCACACCATAATAGACTGTGCAGGGGCCAGGGTTAATTGTGGGGTTGTGTCTTCTCCTTGGCATTGCTGCACTTCCCAAGTGTGTTTGAGTGGGAACCAGCTGCTCTGTGAGGTGTCTGTCCTTGGCTCCCAGCAAAGCTGAGGGCTGGTGCAGGGTGTCAGACTGGGTGGCAATGGGGATGTGGCACAGTCGGGTCAGTGGTGGGGCAGCTCCCAGGTCTGGAGAGGCTGGTTGAGGTGGTGCTTTAAGCTGTGGCCTCCAGGGCTGCTCCCTTCTCGGTCAGTGGGGACCTCTTGAGGGGGGTAGTTTTGTGGCCAGGGGACAGGGACAGTTTCTTCTGGTCATCTCCATCAGTGGAGGGTGTCTCATCTGGACACATGAGCGCTCCTGGCCAGTGCCCAGCAAGAGCATCTGTGTCTCCTGAGGCAGCCAGGTCTCCCCCAATAACTCTGTGTTGCTCAGCTTCACCCTCTTCCCTGTGGAGTTGGGGGTTGCTCTATCTACTCAACTGTAGCTGACAGTGATTCAGTCATCTCAGCACCTTCTTGGTCCATGAGGGATTCCTGGTGGGTTTGCACCTGCTGCCAGCCTCTCTAGACCTGTGATGCTTGAAGTGCCTTGATGGTTTGTTGACTTTTACCTAATGCTTCAAAAAGAAATGCAAATAAAATAGAAGCCACCAACCAAGCCTGGCTCGTTAATAATAGATTTACACTCAGTGGTGCTATATAACATCTGCAGGTGTAGATTTCTCCTGGCACTAAGGGAAAGCAAACGATGCCATGGTCCAGGCAGCCTTCAGATTTGGCTTGATTGGGATTTTGTGACTGGACAAGATTTGCCAATTAAACTAAGGCTGATGAGAAGTGATGGAGGCTTTGCCAGGGGAGCCTGCAGGGGTGGTGAACAGCTCCAGGGATGAGGGTCTGTACAGAGCTCTGAGCAGGTTTTCTTGCTCTTCTAGGAAAATATAATCCCCAAGATGGATGTAACTCAGTGTGTGAAACTACACAAATGTTAAAAACTCAGCCAAACAAGGTGTGATGGAAATGTTGGGGTTTGCAGACCTCAGGAGCTCTTCCAGTGCTATTGAGCTGATGTCTTTGTTTTCAATGCCTGTCCTTCTCTGGAGATGGGGCTTTCTGGCATCTGTGCAGGGAAGGGGGAAGGCCAAGCAAGCCCCTGGTACAGCTGTGCCTTTTGGCCACCCACCCCTCTCTCTGCCTTCCAGGTTCCATGAAGAGCCCCATCAACAAGACAGCGCTGACCCTGATCGCGGTCAGCTCCTGTGTCCTGGCCGTGGTGTGTGGCTCCCAGCTCTCCTGCCCTCTGACTGTCAAGGTGACTCTTCACGTGCCCGAGCACTTCATTGCAGATGGTAAGACCCTGCGGGGACCCTGACCCCACTGCCCCACCGGGTGTGTTTGGAACATGGGGGTCCTTCCTTTGGGAATTGTCCTGACTGCGTTCAGCTGCAGAGATCCCCCTTCCCAGAGGAGCAGAGCACATCCGTGAGCCTGAGGCCGGAATATTCTCAATTGCATCTATTATTGTTATTGTTATTATTAATCTTGTCTGATGGATATTCCTGTTTTCCTCTGAACTCACTGACAAGCCCTGGAGCCTGCACAGACAGGCAGACGTCCTCCTGTCCTGCAGCAGCAAAGCTGCTCGTCCCAGCCCCTGAAGCAGCGCAGAGTGAAATTGCTGGGGTTTGAGCAAAGGCTGAGATGCTTTGAAAAATTAGACAGGGGCTGCTGTCACTATTTATTGCTTTCTCCAACTGGGCTCTTTGCGTTTGTTGTGTTTCACTGACCTTTTCTTAATAATGTGCCGTGAGCATCGAGTGCAAGTTTTAGGTAACATGAGGGCAAATTTCATTTTCTTCCAGCAGACGGGACCCATTATTCAGTCGGTTCCAATTCCTCAGCTCCTGTGTTTGTCTCACTGCTCGGGGCATGCAGAGGGGGCACCTTTTCTCTGCCAGAATTATGCTGCACAGAGCCAGTGCATTGCTGGGGTGTCCTGGCACAGCCAGCTCCTGTACAGCCCCCCACTTCAGGGGATGGAGGGCAGCTCCTGGTGGGGATCAATAATCTGGGGAGAGGTAGGTGGTTAAAGAGGTGCAATGGCAGAGCAGCAGTGGGGTGTGATGGAGAGGGGCTTAAACCATCACCTCATGGTGGGGAAGGACTCACCAGCATGTTTGAAGTGAGATTAAGCCCTTCTGAGTGGTTTCTTCTGGGTCTTGATACACATTTGTAGGACATTACCTGCAGTGCAACACCAAAAGAACACCTACTCTCCCCAGCCCCACCACAGACCCTCACTGCCTCGTTAACCCCCCTCTATGGCTGCACTTAATGGTGTTTATGGGGTGGGTGTTGGGTGCAGCTGGTGGGTCAATGCCCCTGTGCTGCCATGTGAGGCTGCCTCTGCTCTGATCCTCAAGGATGCTCCTCAGTCACCTCCAACTCTGGAAATTACAACACAATCTCTGGGCTGTCCCAGCACACAAAGCTTGGTCCTTAAAGGAGAGAAGAGGACAGGGTCTACTTTGTGGCCTCAGACTGGAGGAACTGGGTGTCGGTGGAGTGAAGGCATGAAGAAAGCTTATCTTGAAACAAGTGACTTGTCTACACCTTGACCTATTTCTAAAAGACTTGTCCAGGCTGCACATAAATATTCTGAAGCCTTCACAGATGGGTTATTCTGAGTAGCTGGAGAACAGAAACGCTTTTTGCACTTGGGAAATAAGGTTGCTCTGGTGTTGACTTAGGTCCCTTTGAGATGGGCACTGGGCAGTCATCACTTGGACTGGGAGTTCACAGCTGGTTTTTGGTACTCTGAAGGTCAGCCAGGAAGGTGCTGATGGAGGCTGGACCTTGGCATCCCACTCCCAGCCTGTGGTTCTGGCCCAGAGAAGGCAGCGTGTCCTCAAGAAAGAGAATAAAACAAAATGCAGTGTGACTTCATGGAATGAAAGTGAAAAGCTGAGCCTGTGCTTGTCACCAGGAAGGGGGTGGCAATGCAAATTATGCAAATACAGAGAACACTCAAATGGAAATGACAATGAAATACCAATAAAACAGATTAATATCCTTGAAACTGGGGGAAATGGGATGATCTCCAGTCCCGACTTAATGACTTTTCTAAAGAGAAAGTGGCAAGAGGACTGGTAGAAACGGTTTGGAGAAGAATTAAAATGAGCTTTGTAATGAAACTGTAAAATATAATTACAAACTGTGAAAACTTTTTTAATATTTTTTATGAGAAACAGTCAAATTGTTCACATAGAAGCAGCCGAGACGTTTTGCAGTGGCTATCACTTTTACTGAATTCTCATCATTTTATGCGATGGCAGAGTCCCTTGCCTGGGAAAAGCTCTTAAAGTTGTCCCTTCTTTTTGAATAACAACAAATCCCAAGGCAGCACCCAACTGGCAGTGAAATATTATAAAACATTTGAAGACATCACAGGACTGAGCCAGGTTGGGGAATGATACCCAGGAAAGCGTGGCTGGTTGTGTTGGCAGAGCCTTGGCACCCAGAATCTTATGATGATTGAAAATAGGGGGGTGGCTCCTCCCTGCCAACCTCCTGGGTAGGTTTGAACCTGCTTTTTGCCTGGATACAAAAGGGGGTTGGCATTGGTTTCCCCACATGAGCAAAGTGACAGCAAAGCTGATGTCTCTGGGTCTGGCTGAGGCTGGGAGCTTTGATCCAGTCTCAAACCAACTTCTCACGTGGCACCTGCACCATGCCTTGGAAATGTTGCCATGCACTTCAATCGCCTGGTTCCTTAAGCAGTTCTCTTTGGTGTTTTGCATGATGATAAGGCAGGGATGGTGCATTCATGGGGGATGTTCCCCCGTGTGACAAGATGTGCCCTCTTGTTCCTTTGTGAAATGTGGTGTTTCAATAGATGCCAGTAGGCAAGGAAAATCTTAAAGCAGAGCAGCTACCCACACCTCTGCAGGAAAAGCCAAACAAAGCCAGGGGCTGAAAGAAATCCCTCTCCTTGCAGATGAAAACTCGTCTTTGAAGGAAACTTTAAATAGACACCAGCTAGCTCCAGCGTGCCAGGAGCCAAAGCCAAGTTGGGAAAAGGAAGGGGGGGGGGAAGCCCCACCAAATGTCTCCAGCCTCTGATGAGAGCAGCTCTCCCCCTTTGCAGTGAGCAGTGGCGTTAAGGAAGCTCCCGAGCCTGCTGGAGCCACAGAAGGGGAAAGAGGAGGGGAACGACTGGGACCAGAAGCCAACTGGCAGCAAAGGCTGGGAGAATATATTCCAAGCAGCAGTATTAATAACCAGCCTGTCTTTATTGCCCTTGTTTCCCTCTCTCAGTTAATTTTCTTCCTTCTGTTCATTTGATGGAGTTTCCCCCCCTGCTCCTCTCCCCTCTGAGCAATTCTTGCCTGGTTTGTACAGCTGCTCTGCCTTCATTTCACAGGGTGGCAGAGTCCAGGAGGGCCTGGCAGAGCCACCCGTGGCTGGCAGCGGCAGGCTGGGGACTCCTGCCTCCAGGAAACTTGATCTGTGCCTCTAAACCCACTCTTAGGATGCGTTGGTGGGAGCATCCTCTCCTCCCTCCTCCTGCTCCAGGGCATCGTGTTGAGCTGGGGGCAGCCTCTGCTTGTGCTGAGCAGAAGGCATCCTTCGGATTCCAGAGGTGGCTCAGATTTATAGAAAGCCTTGTAGTGGCTTTTATGAGGATATGGAAATGTGAAGCATTATTTAGAGCACCCTTTAGCAGTGTCAAAGGGGGAAAGAAAGGGAAGAGGGCCTCTCCATCTAAGCAATAAAAGCCTTTATGAATATGTGAGCCACTCAGCTCTATACATTCAATAGTTGGGGTTTTTTTTCATTCTTGTAAGTAATCATTCAAAAAGTAGAGGTGCAGCAATGGGAGAGGTTTGCAGGGAAGGCAGGGCTGGAGAAAGATACCCTGGAGGACTCAGCCTGGAATATGTCCTTGCTGCACAACAGTTTGAAATATAGTATCAATTAAAGCTCCCCGGTTTTACAGCCTGCAAGGAGGTTATGTACGGTGTGGGTGGATGTTTGTATCTGGGTACTTTAGTGGGAGAGGTAGGTGAGATCCTCTCGTGCCTACAGAGGGAAGCAAGAGCTACATTTAGCTGGGGCCTTGTAGGGCTTTGTTTTATAAGTGAAAATAAAGTAAAAGGCATAAAGCAGGTTTCTGTCACTTCAAAGACATCTCAGGGCATTCACAACCTCCTTCCCTCCTCTTCTGAGATGAGTGCCAGAGGAGATGTGGTGATGCTCAGGCTGAGCTGTGGACAGACCAGGTGGTGGAGGTGGGGAGCAGAGGCACTGGCTTTGCGATGGGCTCTGCTCCAAGCCCCCCACATTCCTGCTTCAGCCTCCTGCCAGCATGGATGAGTTCCTCCAGGATGAACTTTGCCCTGCAAGCAACAAGGGGAGGAAAGCAAACCCAGTCCCACCCCATGCAAAGCCAGGAGGGCAGCAGCAGGTGAGATTGCCACTCGAGACCATGCTGTGGGTTGGAGTGCCTGACAAGGTGGCAGAGTTGGAGGAAGCTTCTTTATGGCTGCTTTTCTTTTGTCTTTTAAGCTTCACGCGTCTGCACGACGATGTTCTGTGACTGTCACACAGCTAATCAGGAATTGTTTCATCTGAAGATCATTTCCTACCTTCCCCCAATGACTGTTTCCTCCAACGTGCTGGTGGAATTGGATGCTGCTATTAGCAGCCTGTGTTAATTTTCCCCAAAGGGTTGCCAGAGCTCTGCAGATTGCAATCGTTGGACTCGCAACAACTTCTTGTTTTGCTTTTAATTAAATGTGTTGCTTTAAATTGTTTGCTTTTGACATCTCCTGCTCAATCTCCTGCAGCCCTCAGAGGTGACCAGGCATTAGTTTGTGTCCTCAGGCACTCGCCTGTGCGTGTGCTCAGCACGTGCTGCGGATGCAACCACGGAGAAAGGAGCAGCAGGAGGCAGGGGACCGGTTGCCTCCCCGTTCCTTTACACAGCGATGAAAAGCTGGAGACACTCTTTGATTTACACGTGAAGCACCCCGGGTTTATACCAGAAGGATGGAGAAAGGGGCCTGATCTGGAAGGTGTCTCAGCTTTCAGAGAGATGCTGCCACTGGGGTCCCCCAGCCGATCCCAGCCCCGCCAGCCCCATCTGAAATCAGTAGAGGGAATTTGCTGGCTTGAAATCAGATTTTTCTTGTGCTGTTTTCTCCCCACGGAGTCCTTCTGCTGCAGAGGTGCCTGTTTTGCTGCACAGAGACCTGGGTCAGGGCTTTGGCAGAAGCAATACTTTCCCACTGTGGACTCGGTGCCAGGTCTGGCTGCCCAGGACCCTGCGTGTTTCTGGTAAGGTGGCCGAGTTTGGGGACAGCTTTACAGATTGCAATTAATTCCTATCAGCTCTTAATTGCCAGGTGACCTCTGTGTCTTCCTTACAGCTCACTCCTGTTCCCGCGCCTGTTTGGCTGGCAAGAAAATGTGAGCAAATGGCTGCAGCATTAGCAGACATGAACTCTAAATATTAACATAAATTTATAAACTGTATCAGCACGGATCAAAGGGATTCCAAGACGGCTCTATGGTGCGAACACTCTTTGCATGAAGAACTAATAAGATTCTGGAGGCTGGAGTACATCATGTTTTTATCGTGCCTTTGAAAAGCTTGTGATCCTGTGCTCGGCTCTTCCCTGTGCCAGCTCAGCCCCCCCAGCCACATCCCTGCCACAAGCACACCCTGCTGCCGGGGCAGCTCTGTTTGCAAGGGAAGGCAGCTGCCTCTTCCCTTCTCCTCTGCAGGATTTATCAGAACAAAGCAGGGGGCACTGGTGTTGATGTGTGGATGGTGTCAGTGGGGTCTGGTTCAGAGCTGGGAGTTGTTGTATCCTTGAGACAGGCATGATGTGCCCACCACTGGGGAGGTGGCATCTCCCAGGGCCTGCTGAGCTTCTACCAACACCATCTGCCTTCTAATTTGAGAGGGCTGGTGGGGGAAGACTGCAGCAAGGCACGATGTCTTTGATCAACTAACCTGCTCCCTTCCATAGAAGGAGAAATGCAAACATTGACTTCTGCACCTGCAGGATGAGACCCTGTCTGCTTGCAGCATGGTGGCAGGTTGGTCCTGGGAAGCTGGCTTAAAGCCATGCTTGCTTTCCAACAGGAATTCATGAGATACCTGTAGCAGCAATGATGTAGCAATGCAGCGAGGATTTCTGGAGGCTTTGTAGCTAGAAATGTAATACTTCATAGAATCATAGAGTAGTTTGGGTTGGAAAGGACCTCTAAAGGCCATCTAGTCCAATCCTCCTCACTGAGCAGGACATCTTCCACTAGATCAGGTTGCTCACGGCCCCATCTAACCTGATCTTGAATGTTTCCGGGGATGGGGCATCTACCACCATTCTGGGCAACCTCTGCCAGTGTTTCACCACCCTCATTGTAAAACATTTCTTCCTTATATCTAGTCTGAATTTACTTGGCTTTATCTCCCAGCCAGTCGCGTTCCTGATGTGCAATCTCTTGGTGAGTGGGTGGTAGCTCGCCTTGGTCTCGTGGCGTTATTAACTTTGCATGTGCTGCCTCTTGTTGTTTTCTGCCATCCACACACACTTTATGTTTTTTAAAGTTTATCATAACTCATCCAACATGTACTTTGTGACGTGATTAGATTTAGGCTGAATTTCCCCAAACCTTTGTCCAATATCTGGAGAGCATCACTGAGAAGGCGCCCCAGGCTGGAGTGTGTGAGTTGGGAGATAGGGAGCGTTAAGGAGAAGCTTTGCTTTAAGAGTCTGATTTTCATCTCAGCCATTGCTGGCCCAGGCACCTACTGAGAGCAGAGATGTGTGTTACCAACACCTGCACAATTATATTGTCTAATAATGCCCTCGGAGATCTCATTGCAATGTGATCTTGACCACAAGACAGGGGTAGGAAGATGTTGTCTCACCTGGGTATGGAAAAAGTTGGCCAAGACATCAGCTGCTGTATAAATACGTGCACTGCTTGTCAGAAGTTCAGCCCTGGCGAAATCAAGACTGACTGCCAAGAGAAACCAAAGAAAGAGAATGTCAGAATTATCAAGAAAGTGCAATTTAACAATTAAGATGTAACCCTGCTCCTCCCACAGGAAAGATGCTTCTAGTCTGAGCTGTAATTACATACAGATTCGTATCTCTAATTTGCTTCTGCTTTGCCAGAGTGACAAAGCTCTGGCAGGACTGACAGCATTTCTAAGGGATGGGGCTCTCTGTGTTTGATCATCAGCGGTTGGGGAGCGCTGGCGGGAGCAGCCCACAGCCCTGCAAGGAGTTCATGTGCTGAAAATACATCCTTGAGTCAAGCACTGCGTGCAACATAAATATCTGTACTTCAGCTGATGGAAGAGTAAAGAAAAGGCAAGTCTAAAGGCTTCTGTTGTTTTAAAAACTGGATATGGTAAGTTTGTGTTCAGGCATTTCATCTTGTTCAAGAGAGAAACCATTTGAAAAACAGGGCGAAGTGGATAGCTTGGATTATATCCCAGTGTGATACTATCCCTGGATTCAGATTAGAATATAGAATTAAGGGTTTGACTTCAAAGAATTTAAATTATTCCAAAATCACCTAGTTCTGCACTGAGCAGGAGAGGTGTGGTAGAGCTGAGCACCACGTTACTCTGTGGGTGCCATCCTGCACCAAGCCTGGTTTGTTTGCTTAGGTCAGTGTGTGTGTCCTGAGCATCTCTGGTTCTTCTGCATTTTCTGAACAAAATTTAAGAAGCAGAAGTTTTCATTCCCTGGGACAAGGACAGGAGGGTGAGAGCTGATCAATGGAAAGAGCTGATAGGGCAGGAGTTGTCTCTTTGGTAAATGTTCTTTCAAGTTTAACAAGGGAAAAAAGCAATCTCTGAAGAAATCAAATAGGGTTGTTCTTTGTACCTACAGATGGAGCAAGAGGGATCATCCTTCCTTTAGTGTTTAAAAAATGCCAGTAATAGACTTATAATTGTGTGATAGCATAGGGATGGATACATTAATAGCAACCTGTAGTATGACCTCCCATAGCACTCCAACACAAAATACTAATTTTACATGAAAAGGAGTTTCATTGGCCAAGAAACAGTGAATGGACCAAAGAAGACAAAAAGAGCAAAAATAGAAATTCTTCAAAAAATGTTATTTTTTGATCTTTTTCCTCGAAAAAAAAAAAAAAAGAGAGAGAGAGAAAGGAAAAGCCAAACCCTTTTGGCTGCCTTTTGGGTGCTTTGTTCTTTTCCCTTGTTAGATATCTCTTCTGAGCTGTTTTATCCGGTTGTGTTTGGGAAAATGATTTTTGAAATGTCAAAACTTCAAGCCTCTTTTGTCAAGGCTTAAGCAGTTCCACTGAACTTTGAAGGAGACCCCAGCATGAGAGACATGAACTTTTGATGCTGCCTTCGCTGATCTGGCTTTGATCAGTGTTGGAGAAGGGAGGGAGGGACGGGAGGGAAACAAAAGCGTACAGAAGCCCAAACAAATCCATCGCCCGGAGTGCTGGTGGACATTATGGAGCTGAGACATGGTTGTGTAGCTGTGCACCAGTGTTCTCCATGGCACTGCAATGCTGCTCTACAGTGTAGACTGGCTTGTAAAACCAACAACACTCAAGAGATGTGTTCTACAACAGGGGTTCCTGGGAGGAAGTGGTGGTGGTGGGTGGAGAGCTGCTGTTTCATTGCTGTATTCCCTTCTTTGGTTGATGGTTGCTTTACCCTGATGGTTGTTTTACCCTGGGGCCTAATGTCTCCATTTAAAGGGGATTTCACTGAGCTTTTGAGTGGGAAGCTCAAAACTTGTGTCCAGGAGGACACCTGGGAGGGGACAGGGTTAGCAGTAGAGGACTGCAGAGGGGCAGTCTCTCTGGGTGTCTTTTGGTGTCTCTGCTGGGATCTGGTCCCCAGGCTCCACGGGCAGCAACTGTAGGTGTGTAGGGTGTAGGTGTAGGGTGATTTGCTGGGGTCTGAGGTCCTGGAGGCAAGTTCTCAGAGGATGCTTCAGAGCGGGGTCTACTCCCCACTAACCCAGTGGTGTGAGCCCCTCGAGTCCCCATCACCCCCCTTCCTTCCCTCCTCGATTTCCCTCCATCAAGACGCTGCACATTGGTGAAAAAAACCCTGACTGATGTTCCTGGCGAGCTAAAGATACTTGAAATGGCTCTTGCTTAGAAAATGTTTGTTCTGGGTAGTTGCTAAGAGGATTTGATACTCAATCTGCCCTTGCTGAGCTTTTCAAGATGGTTTTGATAAGCGCGCGCTGGTGACTTTTGAAAACTGTTTTCTGTGTGCAGGTTCTTTGAAAATGAAGAGGGAAATTGTGTGAAAAGGCTTTGAAATCTTCAGAATTTTAGCTTTCAAAATATTTGTAAGACGCCTTTTCCTGTTATTTTCTCTCAGGCAAGCTATAAAGGGATCAAGGGTGGGATGTTTGTTTGCTTGTATTTTCAATAGGAGTGGAGGTGATGAGAGTGCCTGTGAACATCTCGCAGTGTCTTCCTCAGCTGAGCTGCGACACACTCAGCTTCAAAGATGTGAGATGTTGCCTTGCTGGAAGTTGTCCCCTTCTTCCTCCTAGAAAGGAAGGAAAGTGTTTATAATTAACCAGAACCTTTCGTTTCCCCAGGTTTTATGGGTTTTAAGTGAAGTAGTGAAGCCTCCGTTTTACACTGAGCTTGAATTTAGGGGTTTTGGATTCAAA
The DNA here is from genome assembly GCA_013398125.1 of Aegotheles bennettii. Classification (NCBI taxonomy): domain Eukaryota; kingdom Metazoa; phylum Chordata; class Aves; order Caprimulgiformes; family Aegothelidae; genus Aegotheles; species Aegotheles bennettii. The sequence goes on along the minus strand of VZRW01004302.1, from coordinate 721,505 downwards.
TGTTTTCACTTCTGCTTTTTTTTAAAAAATACTTTTGATGTTGAGGATGATTTTTTAATCAGCCGTAGTAAAATCAAAATAAATAATTCAGCTTGAAAATAGCAGGACTTTTTAAGTTACAGTTGCATTATATTTAGGAAGATCTTTCATGGCAAAGCTTGACCAGTTTGCAAAAGATTTGAAGCTTCACAAATCTGTGGTTTTACATGGACACTGAAAGAGAAGTTATAGCTGCTGGCTGTGTATCCCATTTTGGTATTGATTTAGGAGGTACTTCCATAAGTAGAGATTTGTTGGGTTTTTTGTACTCCCAGCAGCAAGCAGGCTGGTTTTCTGAAGGAAATGAAAATTTGGCAGCGAGGCCATGAATGTGCTTCCTCCTCCTGGAGATGCTCAGCACGTGGGGCTGGCAGGGAGCTCCAGAGGTCACCCCTCCATCGCCCACCAAACCAGCTGCATAGCAGCTCCTGGGCCAGCTCCAGACACCTTCATCTTTATGAATACTGATTACTTTACTATGTTACTATTTTATGTCTAATTTGCTCCTGTTACTTTCAGGCTGGCTTTATTTTAACTAGAAATGGGGTTCATGAAGTAGGGATTTAATCAAGAGCTGGTGGTTTTGCTCTTCAGTCTTTGGGTGCAGAGGGGGTTGGCTGTAGCTGAGCCTCCAAATGTACTTCTGTGCCTCTCAAGCCTTGCTTTTTATTAGGGAACTATAAAAATAAGGAAGAAAGCAAGATTGACAAGTTACTACATAGACACGTACACATGAACAAGAAACACTCCCAACAGGTTCATGATGCGTTTCTGTTTGGTAAAATCAAGCAGCAATAGTTATCATTGGTATTTAAAACTATCTTTATTCATTGAAAATAATGATAATTAGAAGAAAAATTACCTGGCCCTAAGGTGCTACTTTGAGCTCAGCATTTCCATGCTTTCCACTGGGGCTGTGGAGTTTACCTGGCAATTTACTGCTGCCGTGTGTCTGATTGAGATGTATCCTGCAGCCTTGGTGATGCAGGCTCCTGCCTTGCTGTGTCTCCTGAGCAGCTGGATCCTGGATGTATAATTTTCATTTGCTTGAACAGTCAGTAGCTTGGCAGCCTCCATTGTCTTTGAGCACAGAGATGTGCCTGTGAATGTGCTTGTGGTGTATAAACAGTGGAAGTGTAGAAGATTTGAATTCACATGAAATTAAGGCCCAGATTTGTATGGTGCTGAGATTTCGGGATGCCTGAAAATGGAGTTGCTCATTGGGATGCTTGACTTCCAGCTTTGCTTTTTTTATCCTCTGTGTGGATAATGTGGCACGGGATGAGGTTCAGAAGGGCTCCTTCTTGCTAAAGCCTCAGTGGCTCTCTTCAAAAGGAAATCAGGAGCTTGTGTTCAAGCAGGTTCATGAGGCTTGGTTATTGCTGTGGGTTTTCTTGTTCTGCTTTTGTTGAGCTGAGATCTTCTGCAGCGCTTAGAAATACAACGTCCCAGTCCTACAAGCCCTAGTTTCATGAAGATATACCCTGGATCTCTAGACTTGCCATCCTTGAGTGATCACTAAGAAAGATTTGAATCTTCAGATAGTAGTTGCAAATTTTGCCCATGTTTGCAAGTCTTGGTGCTCAGTGGAAGAATGAGTGTTGGTTCCTGGGCTCCCTGGCAGTATCACTTGCCCACTCCTCTTTGAAGGTTCCTTCTCCCCTCTTTTTAGAGGCTTTTACCCTGGTAACTTTTGCAAAACACCACTTAATGGCAGAGGTTTTTTGGCTCCCCTCTGATCTGTGCAGCACTATTATGGAGGCAGTCTTATAATCAATGTAATTGAAGATCAGAGTTAATGAGGACCTCTGTGCCTGCAAAATCCCGCAAGCAATGCTGGGCCTCAGATGTTAGATAAGGAAATGATTGGGCTGAACTGAAAATCTATTTGGCTAATTAGATGATGCATATTCCCAGGTGCCAGTGGGGAAAAATACATTTCACAAAATAAAGAAACGTAAGAATTTATGAGGAAAGATTTTTAGCAGGAATTGTCTTCTCACTCTCCTGAGGGAACGGGAGAGGGAGTGTCTCTGATATGAGACCACTCATATGAGAAGCTGTGTGTTGGCCCAATTCAATCCCTTTCAACTAAAGAAATGAAGTGAGAACAGCCCATGCTGTCACTGCCCATTCGTGCCCCAAGCCTGGCATCCTGACATCTTGCAGACACCACCTGAGCGAGCTTCAGAGTGATGCTCTGACCTGACCAATTGTAACAATTACATTGATCCCTATTTCTGAAGACATCTGGGAATCACATCCAGTATCTCATGATGCTGAGTAGGGTAGAGGTGGGGGAGTATCTGGGCAGAGGAGTTTCTCAGTTGGACCGTTTGTTGGGGCCCATTCATATGGAGAGGAATGGTCAAATGAAGGTCTTTGGGTCCGAGTGTTGGTGCATATGGCATTATTTTGCTGATCTCAGCAGCACCTGAGGAGTGGAGTGTTTTGATATTGGGCCAAAGTGCACGGTGGGTTTTTTTGCTTTTTTCTTTTTACACTCACCTAATGTGCTTTTTTCCCACTCTCCAGGCAGCAGCTTCGTTGTGAGCGAGGGAAGCTACTTGGACATCTCTGACTGGCTTAATCCAGCCAAGCTGTCCCTCTACTATCAGATCAATGCCACGTCCCCCTGGGTGAGAGACCTCTGTGGACAGAGGACTACCGATGCCTGTGAACAACTGTGTGACCAAGAGACAGGTAAGGGAGGCTGGGAAAGGGTGAAGACCTTGGAAAGCTTGGAGATGTGAGGAAGAAGGTTTGTCTCTGGGTATTTTGATGCCCACTCTGCTCACCTCTGTGTTAGCCTGGTGTTAGGCACAGAGGACCAAGAGGTATCAGCAGGGTCACACAGTGACCCTCATCAGCAAAGTATGAAGAAGATGGGGACAAGGATAGGGTTTTAAAACAGTTGGCCTGTCAGTTGTCTGGTGTGGCATCTGCAGGCACATGGAGTTTATCTGCTTCTAAGTGGTGCTGTTTTGCTGGACGTTTCCCATTAGTGCTCCTGCGTGATGGTCATGCAGGTTGGATCTCTTCTCCAACCCTTCTTCATGGATCTGTGAAGTCTGCCATCTCTCCTCATCTGTAAAAGACTTTTTTGCTGAGCATGTTCTGCTTGCACACAAAGGCTGCCTCTGTGAAGCAGCAGTTAGCCCTGCTGGGACTCTCAGATGTGAGGCTGGGTGAAGGAGAAGGGTCACCTTTCCTTCTGGTCTATGTGCTCCTGGGTGACAAACAAGAATCCTGCAGTCTGCCATGACCTGGAAACAGAGAAAGCAGCAAATGTGCAACTCGTGAATGAAGGCAGAGGGTCTGCATGGGTGGGAAATGTGTATGTGACCCCAGCCAAGGGCTGGACCTCAGGAGGTGACGTCTCAGCTGGTGTGAGTGACAGGACCTTGCATGGGAATGTGGCTTGGGGACTGTGCTGTTTTTTCACGGCGTGGGGTGTGCCATGCCCTCTGCAGAGGTGAGCATTGCTCCTGCTCCCCAGTGACTCACCTTGGCTGGGATGCCTTCTTGGTGGTGTGGGGACAAGTGGCCCTGTTGCTCCTGTCATGCTCTGCATCTAATGAGCGTGCCAACCCCCCTGTCTCCTTGCAGAGAAGTACTGTTCCAGGTCAGGCCCAGCTCTCCATGTGAGCTGCTTCCCTCCTCTCTTGGCAGTGAGAATTTCTTCACTGTGTGTTTGTGTATGAGATTCGTGGCTGTGAGTAGTGATGTTGCTTTCTGGTTTTGCCAGGGGTTTGAAGAGGGATGGTTCACAGAGGAGAAGGCTTTTTCTAAGCCTCCCACTGCCACTGGCTGTGCCATTAGTACACGGCATCTTGAGAGGAAGAAATCCTTCAGAGTCCTGAATGCACCATGGGCTGGTGGGGGTGGCCCTGGGCTCACCCTTCCCTGCTCAGCTGAGATGCAGATACTGAACTTGGTCTCATAAATCCATTTTCCTGGTCAAGACAATGTTCTCTTCTCAGTGCTCCTCTACTGCAGAATAGTTATGCTGGATGAATGCCCCATGTAGACAAGCCCTGGGCATCACCTACAGTCCCAAGGAGGGCTGGGAGGTGACAGCAGCCACTGCAGCAGGGGGGAGGTGGTGCAGGAGGAGGCTCTTCTCATCCAGATGTCACAGAGCAGAAGGATTGTTTCAAGCATCAGTGAAATTACAGCCATCTTTGAAGGAGAGGGAAGATGCATTCAGCTCTCCCTTGGTTCAGGGCAGTAGGAGAGAAAAAACTGCCTCCAGCAGAAACCACAAGGAGACCGTATGGAGCCAAGCCTTGACTTCACTTGTTGGAAGAGCCCTGTGGCTCTGCTCGCCAGCCCCATTCTATCCTTAGGAGGTCCAAACTTCACAAGAGCTGAGCAACTATCCATTGGAAATTAGACCTTTGGAAGTGCCTACTTGACACCCTACCCGAGGACACAGTTTCTGTGCCAGGCTGGGAGCAGAGCATAACTCCATGATGCACTGCATGTATTTTTAGATTTATTTTTATTAATGTCATTCTATTTTTAAGGGTGATTTATTTTTACCACCGTGAGAGAGGCAGGTCTGTGGTTTTACTGTGGGACATAAATCCTGCCTAGATTTCAACCTTTTCAGGTCAGGGATTTTATTTTCTCTGTGAGCATCCCCAGCAATGGGTGCTGGGGTTTCCCCTGCCCTCTTTCCCCTCAGGCTGGGCAAAGTGTCCATGAGGAGGATGAGCTGAAGTTTGTCCTGTCTGGAGGATGCAAGCCATGAAGGTGCCCCCTGTGAACAACAGCAGAGCCACTGTTGAGTTCCTTCAGCACATTTGTAGCTAACCTAACTTCAGCCTTCTCCTTGGAGCCACTCTCCATGGCAGTGTGGAGGCAGCCTTGTCCCAAGGTGTGGGCAGACCTCTGGGCAGGACTCACCTTTGACAGCAGTGCCACAGGCTCTTGATATGCATTTGGACACAGGCCCTCGTGTCACGTACTCTCTGTCTGGTTAAACTCGAGCTCTCACCCCTTTCCAGCACTGGAGACCTCTCGAGTTGGAGTTTTATATAAGATCTGTCTGTACAATGTGCTTACTCATAACTCCAGCCACCAAGTGCTACTTCAGTATGAGTAATAATCCGCACTGAAAACGAAGACTCTGAAACACTAGGAAATGCCAAAATACATTTTTGCATGCCTGACCTTAATTTGCCTTCCCTCGTGTCTTTGCTGTGTGACTCACTCTTTAATTAAATGATTGCTGCCCCCTTGACAAATTTCAAACCCGCATTGCAAAGCACCAGCTCATCAGGGCTTTTCAGAGGGAGCACCAACATCTGCACATGAGTAAAACATCGTCTTCCTCCTTCCCCCCTGCCTTGGAAACAGCCAAGCTGCTTGGTCTGACATGACTGCAAATAAATAAATGGACTATGTAAATAAATGGATGCTGCTGAGGGTCTTCCCCTGGCAGACAGGACACAGTGGCTGTGCCCCAGCCACCACGTTGGATGGGACAGGCACCTTGCTGGGGTCAGGATGGGCTCCTTGGCTGAAGAGGTTCAGCCCAAACACCCCGTCCTCTTGGTGAGTGCTGACTATAGTGCTTGAAAGGAGAACAGGCAAGGTTTGTCATCTTCTGGGACTTGCAGTCAACTCTTCTCTCTCCATGTTTTGGACAGATGTGGAGTACGTTGCCTACCACGCACTGGGATACCTCTGTGTAACATCCAGGAGTGCTTGCTTCTTCACTGGTCTCCCTTACTGGCGCTGATGACGTTTATGAGAGCATCCATTTTCAGCAGCATATGCAAATCCTGATTTGTGAGCACAATTACCTGCTTTGTATGCACAAAACTGTTTCACTTGCACATTCCGTGGGCATCGCTTAAGAGACCTGCTGGAGAATCGGTCCCTTAGGGCCAAATGCTGGAAGAAACAGCCTCTGATTTTGTGCTGTCAGCCTTGCTGGAGCAGTGACATAAATGAGATGGATAGCTACCTTGATTAGCAGGTGCAAATGCGTTGAATTTTTTTTCCCCATCTATAAATCAGGCACTTCTCCATCGAAATTCTCTCCTTTGCATCCACAATTGATGGCAACCCCCCAAAGCAATAGGCACTGGCTTGTAAGCACCAAATGAGATGTGGTAGTGAAGGGTCTAATCTGGAAATTGGCAGGAGGCAAAGAACAAAAAAAAAGGGTTTCCATCATCTTCCAAATGGGCTTGTTTGTCACCAGAGCCACAGATGGTGTTCCTGTCCGGGTAGGACAGGGGTCTTGCGGGCAGGAGACAGATGAAAGTCATTTTTAAACAGAGCCATTTTTAAAAGGCAACCTGTTAAGGGGATTTGGAGGTTGCAGAGCTGAACATGTAAATAGGGAAATGACCAACCTTGGTGAGGGTGTGTTTGTGAATACAGCCATTTCCTCCCATAGCTCAGTTTAATATCATGCAGCTTTTGTGCACATGGAGTAATATTTGTTTGTTCTTGTGTACTTCTGCTATTTTCACTGTTGGAGGATCCTAGTGTCTTTATTGACTCAGACTTTTATAAGATGAGATTCTGTCTCTCTAAGGTATGTAGCTTAATAACTTGGTCAAAAACCATATAATATACGATCTCTTTTCATGTGGTGGCACAGCTTGCTGCATGCACCAAGCAGGGCAGGAGGCAGTTAACTCCCAAGCTAATTTAGCTGGGGGCTGAAGTGTTATACATAAATAGCAATCAAAATGCATGCCTTCAAGGGGGCTCTGTTAAGGTTATCTGTGCTGTCTTTACACTCTCATTTTCTGCCATTAGATTGTTTAATCCTGCAGCTGCTAATGTTCTTGTACTAGTATTTCTGTGCTTGTCTGAAGACCACAGAGAATGGGGCAGAGGACTGAGTTTTGCTGTATGGAGCTGCTCTTGGGTCCATCTCCCTGGCTTGACTCATCCCACCAGCACTGGTGGCTTCTCACCTGGCCATGGTCAGCTCTGGGGCAGTGGTCATCACAGCCATAGCACTGTGGACCACCCTTGGTCCACCCTTGGGACCTGTCACTGCTTCCTCGCGGCAGCCACACACGTGTGCCCAGGGAGAGCTTCCTCGGCAGCTGAGCAAATGATAATGAGGATAAAATCTGTGCAGAGCATAAACCCAGACACAATCCTCAGAAGTTAAGCTTGCGCTTAAGTGCTGTGATGGATCTGGGTGAAGAGGGGGACTTGTAGCGGGGGGAGAGGAGGGATAACTGCCAAATTAACTGCAGATTTTCCCTTCGACTCTGCCAGGTTGCCTGAGCAGGAGCCACCTTCTCTTTCTTGTTCCTCGAGAGCTAAACTGCTTTTACTGAGATTGCATTTCTCGCCAGGATGAAGCAGAGAACTGGGTTTGGAAAAAGCCATCCCGAAGGCCAGGGATGGCAGATAGCAAGGGCAAGAAGAGGTTTCCAGAGGGCTTCACCAGGAGCTAGCGCTGCCACCACGGTTGCTGGAGGAGCCTTGGGCAGGACCCAGCCTGACTCGGGCAGCAACTCTCTGAAGATGTTTCACTTGTTCATTGAAGTTGGGAATTTATTGAACTGTTAAGACCCTTGTTCATCACAGAATCACAGAATCCTAGGGGTTGGAAGGGACCTCGAAAGCTCATCCAGTCCAACCCCCCTGCCAGAGCAGGGTCACCTAGAGTCCATCACACAGGAACGCATCCAGGCGGGGTTTGAATGTCTCCAGCCAAGGAGACTCCACAACCTCTCTGGGCAGCCTGGTCCAGTGCTCTGGCACTCTCACAGGGAAGAAGTTCTTCCTGATATTCACATGGAACCTCCTGTGCTCCAGTTTGCATCCATTGCCCCTTGTCCTATCATTGGTCATCACTGAAAAAAGCTTTGCTCCATCGTACTGTCTTGTCCTGTCCCTGGTGAGCTCACCCTTGTCTTCATGCTGGTGAGATGCTGGTGTTGCTGTGTTGGTGTTACTGTGGGGACCCGTGCCACCTCTGCGGGGGTGATTACAGCTCTAGGGTGGGGTGCAGCCTCCTCTTGCACTGAGGGTCCAGGGTGCTTAGCACTGGGGAGGGAGAGCAGCTTGTGAGAGATGTCCATGGGGTCACTGTGTGTGTGGCAGGTGGCTGAAGGACACGGGCATTGATTCACCCTCGTCAGATTTTCTGTGGATGCTGGATGAAGAGGTTGTCTCTCCACCAGGACCTCAGAAATCTTTTGTGAAGGATAAATCGATGCAGGGCTTCCTCTGGACACAGATGAGACTCTGAGGCCTTGACAGCTTCATTACAGGAGGTTGGTGGCCATGGCTGTTGGAGGGGTGGAGTGAAGTGACTTCTGTTGGCCTGTTGGTGGCTTGTGCCATGCAGCTGGTGCTCAGGGCTGCTGGTGGTGGTCCTGGGCATTGCCACCCCACTTGGAAGGGACATGTCAGGGGACAGCAGAGGTGGGGGCAACATGGGGTGTCTGGCATGGTGGCAGGAGGTAGTCCACGAGCCCAGTGTGGGAGCACCCAGGTCCCTTCTGCTCCAGTGGGGCTCCTGGGTGGGAGTTGCCATTCACATCTGCCTTTGCTCCTGGCAAGGGGAGTCGAGCCACACTGCCTGAGCTGCTGGTGGGGATGAAGGCTTTGCATCCCTGCAGCAGGGGAGGAGGGGGGACCCTGCAGTCCTCCTGCCTCGGAGCAGCCTGGTAACCCTGGAGATGGCTCCGCACTCGCCCAGAAGAGAGGGGCTTTGTACCGTGGCCCTGCAGAGAACACTGGTGCAGTCAGGGCTGGCGGGGCGGGCAGCCCCTGCGCTCAACGGCCCTCTCTGTTCACTGAAAAATGCCTGGCCTGGGCTTGTCGCCCAGCACCCACCTCCCACTGCACACCCTTTCTCCTCCCGTGCTGTGGTGGGTGAGAGGAGGAGAAACAAGAGGTGGCATTGGAGGGACAGCTGTGCTGGAGCTCGCTGGGACACCAGCCGGGATGGGGAGTCTGCAGGGAGGACAACCCAGCTGGGCTGCGGAGCTGAGGGTAGCAGGGGAGGTGATGCTGCAGCTTCCTGGCACTGAGGGGGTTTTGCTGGGGCAGCCGTGTCCCCTGGTGTGTGTTCTCACACCCTTGGGTGTTGACCTGAAAAGCCAGGGCCAGGTTGTTCATCACTTGGAGTGGGAGAGGCAGCCCTGAAGCAGGCATGGGCGAGTATGGGCAATGCTCCCACAGGTCAGAAGGTGTGTGTTTGTAGCTCTGCAGCCTCCAGGAACAAGCTGCCACCCCAGCTGGGGTTGGGTCTTGTCCCCAGGATTGCTTTTGCATCCGGGGCATGACCATGGCACAGCAGAGCATCATGGCACAGCAGAGCATCACGGTACAGCAGATGAAGGCAAACTCCCGGTGGGGAGGTGCTGCTGTGGAGAAGGGATTTTCCTGGTTTATGCATCTTCTCTCTGCAATGGCAGAGGTGTTCCCTCCCCTCCCAGTATTGTGTTAAATAACACACTGGAAATCCAACATGGGACCTTCTGAGCTGAGCCCCAGGACCTGCTTTTGCTAAAACCGAGTAAGCAGCAATCCTTCTTTTGCTGTAACAGCTCTAAACTGGCCGTGGATTATCCTGTGTGGTTTGTGGGTTCGGAATCCGAAGGAAGAGGAAGGGCTGTGCACGCCCGTGTGTTTTCCACGGGCAGGATGCGGGGTGGTGCCTATGGAAGTGGGGTGCTTGTCACGGTGGTTTGTGGATCCTGATTCATTTGTCCTCCCACAACAGCCAAACGCTGCACGGATGCCTGTGCAGAACCTGTGGAAATTGCATCCATCTTTAGGTGCAGTTATTTGTCAGACTCGGTTATTTTGGTTGACTCTGGCTTTAAGCTCAGGTTCAATCCTAACTTGGCCCAAGCGATGCTGAGCAGGTAACTTCACTCGTGCATAAACACACAGCATTTAGTAGCTCTGAACAGGGGCATTGTTTGGGTTTTTTTTAATGGCATGTTGAAATCTGCTCTTTAGAAAATGTGCTTACCCTAAAGAGGAGTTGGAGGTACAGGAACCCCCATTCCTGCTACTCCAGGATCTTTACCCCAGGGTTCCTCTGTCCATGGGGATTAGCCTGGCTGGCTCAGCATCCTCCCTGGCTCAGCGTCGCACCTGGGGAGGATGGGGACAGGCAGAAAATAATGGAGTAGCTTCAGGAGGCCAAAGGAAGGAGGGTCCATGGTGATGAGGAGAGAGCAAAAGCTCATGAAAACCTTTAGGAGCACAGCAGGTTCTGCTAAGCTTTTTTAGAAACCTCACTAGGTGCCTGTTTGTGGGTCTAGGTCCATAGAGATGGAGTCCCTACTCCTTCAGCAGACTGCAACGCTCAGCCTGTCCCATGCTGGGGGAATTCCTATCCAAATTCTGAAACTCTGCCAAAGGCATGCAGATCTCCCTGAGGAAAGCTGGTCCTGAGTGGTCCTGGTGAGGGCCAGGTGCCCATGGTCTCCATGGCCTGGGTGGCTTTCCCTGGTGTCCCACCTCTCTGCTGCCCTGGATCTCCTCCCAGCTGGTGCCGCCACTTGCCCTCTCGCTTGCTGAAATAAACCTCCCAATAAAGCCTGGAGCACCGGCTGTAGCTGTTGAAACTCCAGGATTGGAGTCAATAAAATCAATATTTCTGCAGGTTGATAGAGTTTCTCCTTCTGACGCCAAACTGCTGGAGCAGTAAACAAACCAAATAAACCCTCCTGCACCACGGGAAAGGGTTTCACCACTTGGCTCCTCCAGCCATCGATAAGGAGGAAGGCGTTCAGGCCATTTGATGCCAGCCTCCATAGGTGGTTTTTCCCTCCTTGCTCTAATTTCTGGGGCAGGAGCTGAGCGTGAGCCAGTGCCCCAAAACTCCCAGCTGTGCTTCGCAAGCACTTTGAGATGTCTCTCATTTGCAGAGCATATATTTGTTATGTAATAAGCGCTGGGAATTAATGATCCGCAGCACGGCCGGGAAACTTGCGTACTAAGCACCCGAGGAAAAAATAACTTTTCCTTTTTTAAAATCACTGATGGAGCCATTAGGACCCGCGTTGTCTTGCACCAAGCCCTCCCCAGCCTCCAGGCACGGCTGAGCCGGAGCGGGGACCAGCGCCGCCACCTCTCCCGACTCCTTCCCTTTGGAGCAGCAATGTTCCTGTCGCTCCCGTTATGAATCATGAGGTTAGGAGCTTTTGACAGATCATAAATCAGTGCTTCGAAGTCGCTAGGACAAATCCCAGGACGTTTAATCTTTAATATTAGACGTGTTTAAGGCAGTGAATATTTCATGAAGGTGCTGTTGCATTTTAGCACATCATTAGCTGTCTCCTTTTTTTTTTCCCCCTTCTTTTCTTTTCTTGCTGCCTCCCCCTTTCTGGGCGCCTCTTCTTCAAAAATCTCAGCTCTTGAACCCCCGCCTCGCTCCCTCCTGACAATAAAGCTCTTTACTGTAATCCCTGCGAGGCATTTTAAGAACTTGCTTAGGATCCTGATGAGCACACGGATACCTGCCAGCCTGCATTGCTGCTGTGATGGGGGTATGCAACCCCCAGCATCCTCTCCGGGTTCCCACCTCTGCCGGTGTTTACAGCTCAGCCGAGCTCTTGGGCATGATGGGGAGGGGGGAAAAAAAACCTCTGGTAGCAGCTTGTAGCAGAAACTCAGTGTGCAAATCCAATTAATCTTTTGATTTTGCTGTTTCTTGCTCCGGGTTATGTATTTCTACCAAACATGGAATCAATTTGGCCAAGCACGATTGGGTTTCTGGTGTGGGAAATGTTGTCTTCTGCTGTCAGAAGGGTGTAACAGGGTGAGCCAGCACCCAGAGAGCGAAGGGCAGCAGGGAGGGGAGTGGGACTGAGGCTCCTTAGCTAGGGGATGGGGCCACAGTATAGGAGGAGAACAGAGTTCAGGGGCTTCTACATCCTCCTGCAGGAGTTTGGGCTGCAGGAGATTCTGCTGTCCCATCACCATGCAAGGTGTCGGGAGCAGAGGTGGGAAGGGCATGTGGCCAGGATGAGTCAGGAGCATCCCCCGACCCAGGAGGTGCATGGAGGTGGATACTGGCTCTTCTCAAGTGAGATCACAATCCCTGCTGAGGAATGAACCACTGGCCCCAAAGCATCCCCTCTGCTAGCGTTGTAGGCAGGGTTTGCCAGGGCCCGCATCCATGCAGGCACATCTCTGTGGGCAACATGAACTGTTCTTGGAGGCCATCAGACAGAGGTTGACTGAACCAGGGGAGCTGTAGAGCTGCAAAGGAACATGGTTTAAGGATATCCAGTGGGAGCTACATCACATAAACCCCTCCATAAGAGCTATAGGTTTCTTGCAGCTTTCCACATCTCCCTATCTCCTTCTCCGCATCTCCTGGAGGTTTCTGAAGAGTCTGAAGTGCTCCAGATTCACAGTGGGGACAAGGAATGTGCGTGAATGAGCCAAGATGGGCAGCAGGGGAATAGGACATGATGCCATGGTCACTGGCATGTCTTGGGGGCAGAGAGGTCTCATCTTCTCTTCTCTTCTCTTCTCTTCTCTTCTCTTCTCTTCTCTTCTCTTCTCTTCTCTTCTCTTCTCTTCTTTCAGGAGAGTGCAGCTGCCATGAAGGCTACGCCCCAGACCCCGTCCATCGCCACTTGTGCGTGCGCAGCGACTGGGGACACAGCGAAGGGTGAGTGGGGATGTGCTGGTGCGTTCACCCCGTCCTGCCTCCCACGTTGGTGAGGGGTCTGGTCTCCTCCCCACTGGCCATGACCCAGGACCGGGATGTGCCATTTCCTGGCCGCATGACGTGCCACAGCTGCTCTTTCCCTCTCTGCCTCCCAGGCCGTGGCCCTACACGACGCTCGAGCGAGGATATGACTTGGTCACAGGAGAGCAGGCACCAGAGAAGATACTCAGGTAAGTTGAGGAAGTGTTTGGCTTGGATGTTCATGGGGGGGAATGCCAGTAAGAACATCCCAATGGATGCTGCAGGACATCCCAGCATGGTGATACCTCTTGGTCACGCCTGGCTCCGTCTTGTTCTGCTGGCTGGGGGACACGGGTGTTGTTTGCCTTTGACAAACCTGAAAGATTGGTCCATGTTCTGCAGAAGGGAAAGTGTTTCACTCTTGTCCTCTCAGCTGGACCTGGCTTAGCAAAAGCAAGGACAGTGCACACATAAAGTCTCCCTCGACTAAAAAGAAGAGCTTGACCATCCCCATGTTCTCCTGTCCCATCTTTATCTATTCCTCTCTCATTTGGCTTTTGGGACAAGACCAGATGACTAATTTATCCCATGGTGCCACCACTTCTCTGACTTCCATGTGGTCAGGTGCAATAGAAGGCCACTATTCACTCTGGGCACTCTGTTCCTATAAGACACGTTTGTCCTTATTCCAGGTCCACCTATAGTTTGGGCCAGGGCCTGTGGCTGCCTGTCAGTAAGAGCTTCGTGGTGCCTCCTGTGGAGCTTTCCATCAATCCTCTCGCCAGCTGCAAGACAGATGTTCTGGTGACGGAAGATCCAGCAGATGTCAGGTAGGAAGCAGATTTCTCGTTTTCCTCATGCTCGAGTAACTACACTGCTCTTTAAATTGTTATCGAGGATGCAGTAATTTCTATGATGATGAGTTTGATTAATTTTCTTCCAATAAGAAATCTGATGTGATAGCTCCCCAGGCTCCTTTGGTCCTGATGGGCCTAGGCCAGGCTTGTTTATATAGTTCTGAAGCCTGCCAATCCAGTCAGATAAATTGGTATGAACCTCTGGCGAGGCAGTTTTGAAGTGTCTTCAGTCTGAAGTTGGATTGCATAGCTCAGATTGATGCATTTACCAGTACAGAAGTGCTGTCACCTTTCAGAAACTCATCCGTATATCACATCCAGCCAGCCAGTCTGCTGTGGTGCTCATGAAGGGCCAAAGTCAGACCCTGGTGAAAGACCACATTGCTTGTCCTGTTATTATGCAATGAGAGGGTTTTTCCTTCCTTGAGTTCAGTAAATGCCTGGACATTTCTCTGGCTCCCCCGTTTTGGCCAGCCTGTGTTTCAACCAGGTGTCAGGGCACTTGGGACGGTCTAGTTCAGAAGCAGGACCTGAGAGGGCATTGCAGGAGGAGAATTGGCCTGCTGGAAGGAGAGGATGTTTGCTGGGGGAACGGGCTGAGGGTGGGCAGAGACCACCCTAGGAAAAGCAGCCGGGTGGAATGGTTGTCCTCCGTGCCACCGCTGGAAAGGGAGCAGCAACCTCTGCCTTGGAGGAGAGCGGTGGGGGTGATTGTCCTCCTCTGCCTGGTTTATGAGGGTTTAACTGGAAATTACAAGTGTTAATTCCGAAGGTATTTAGTCCATATTCCCCTGTCCCACATCAAATTAAGATTGAACGTGTGACTGTTGGGTGCCAGGGAGACTCTGTGATCCCTCCCTCCCTCCCTTCCTGCTTCCTTCTCCCATTGACTCAAGACACAATTTCCTGCAAATTCTTGTCTACATTGCAAATCATCTTCCTGGGCACTAGCAGGATCCTTATGTCCCTCAGCTCCTTCTCTTTTCTTTTCCCAGAGCAATGGGACAGTGGATTTCCATTGTTCTGTGCCATTATCATGAGTCTTGGCAGGCCTATGGTTGGAGCAAGTGCCTACAAAATTTATGGCAGAGCCAGGACTGGCATCCAAGAGGTCCTTGCTTCCAAGTGTGTGTTTGTTGCTATCTAGTGCTTGTGCCCTTTCCTGCAGAAAGAGACCGATGGTACATATCTATCATAATTTGGCTCTCTTAGGAGCCTTGGTTTTGTTGTCTGCAGAGAAGTAATGCTTTTCATTTGAGAGGGTGAAGGTGTTGTATGTTACCATTTTCCAAGCCAGAATGCCAGGAGAACACTATCTCTTGCCTCCTCACATCTTTGTTTAGAAGTACCTTAACAAAAGTAGAAGCTAGGAAGCTCAGTCTGCTCCGGTGCAATAATTTTCTCTGGGCACTCATGGTCTGGGAACAGTCTCAGGATGGATGAACGCCAGGCAGGAGAAGGGGAATTTCTAGCATGGAGCCTGTTGCCTGCTCCTCCTGTAAATGGAGCCCGAACTGAGAATTCCGGGTATAAATATTGGAGTGACCCAGGTAGAATAAGGGAGGCGAGTTCAGGGTGCTTGTATCTTACATACAGGAGATGTTAAATTATTAAAACTTTAATAAACGTAATAATAAATATTTGATGTTGAATTATGGAAGGTTTCACAGATATGGTGAAAACGGAAAAGCGATCTATTATTTCTGCATTAGAACTTAAAACACTTCTCAAATGGGGATCAGGCTGCTGGCTCAGGGTCCTGAGCACCCTGGGGTGGGTGCAAACCAAAGTGATACGAAGTGAGCAGAACTTGATGGTGCAGAGGAGCTAATGCTGGGGCTGTTCATGTCCACTGCAGTTGGTGAGCCAGGATGTTGCTGTGTTGTTGCTCATGGGCATTGCATTGGCCTGTCTCTGAGAACCTCCCCTGAGGTTGCTGGGTGCTTTCACGCAAGGAGAAAGTACTTTTAGAGGTGTTTATCTTGCAGCCTCTTTGCTTTGTCCCTCTGGACTGAGACAGGTGTTGGTAGCTTCTCAATGGAGCAGTAGCACAGCAGGTTTTGGTGGTTCAGATGTCTGGATGATGACCTGTAACATCAGACCTGCCATCAGAGGTGAACGGGTGCTGTCCCTTGTGTAGGTGTTCAAATGCAGCCATCCCTCTGCACAGAGAAGGACCTGTTCCCTGGGCTGTGGGACCATGGTGGCACTACTGTCCCTCCACGCTGGCAGCTCCTGTGGGTGATCCTGCAGCACTTGAGCTTTAATAGAGACACATCCTTGTGCCAAGGGGCAGATCCTGGGCTGTATGACACCAGCTGCAACACTGCTGTGTCTCAGTGCTGGGAGTGCCCTGTTTGCTGTCCTGTAGCACTGTGAGGGGAGCTCTGTCCTGTATTTCTTGTGTGTCTTTAGTAATGAGCGTGCTGCGTTCCACCAGACCTTTCATTAGCCCGACACCTTTTGGCTCTGGGGTCACTTGTCTTGAAGAGTTTAATGAAGGGAAATTGCAGAAAGCCTGCTTTGGAGAAAACAAGCAGTGAAGTCTCTATAGGTCTGAGGATTAAAGGTTCAAATGTGACCTTGTGTTTTTATGAAGATACTTGAGACAGCGGAAGGGACAGGTGGGGCTCTGCCCATCAGCAGCTCTCTGGAGAAATGCTGACTCCCTGCTGCTCCTCCAGAGGGATGCTGCTCTCTGTTTGTGTCACCACAAGCTGTACACAGTGCTTTGGTGAGTGGGAAGGAGGGGCCCTCCTCCCGCTTCTGCAGCAAAGTCACCAGAGAAACTTCCTACAGCTGGAGCCAAGGGTCTATGTCCCATCCCCATGGGATGGTCTCAAGCTGGGTCTTGAGCAGGGATGGGACTTTGCATGCAGAGCTCTGGGTTGGAGGCTGTGCGTCATAAATTCAACATGAAGGTACTTAGAGTTAATGAAGCTCATATGTATAATTTATCAGGAACCATATTGAGCATCCCCTCCTCAGCCCCAGAGTCTGATCTCTGCGCAATGATCGCGTCAGTCACACATTTGGGATTGTGGCAGCCGTGCTAATGGTGATGTCTCTGTTCATGGGAGCTTGGCCAGCAGTGCTGTGGGGCTCTCCCCACACTGGGAAGCCTCTGGCTTGGGCTGGAGGCCGGATCCCAGGCTGGGCAGGCTGCCCCAGTGACACATCCCCTGCCAGGACGAGAAGTACCTCCCAGTCCCACCTTTCCTTGCTTGTTTTCAAGACCTCTCCCCATGGCTCCCATCCCTCTCTTTTATCTGTATTTCTCCCATAACCTGGTGGGTAAACACAGTAGCCCATATTTTTCTTTTTTTAAACAAATTACTACTAGATGTTTAGCCCTTCTGCTGGCCTTCCCTGGACTCCTTGCCATCTCCTTTTGGCCCTTTAGAAGGTACCACTTTGCTATGGGACTGGGAATCCCTATAATCGGGATACAGTGCTCTGCCCCATCAGCAGCTCCCACATCCACAGCCCCTGGGTTCCACCACTGCCAGCACCAAGCATCCCAGAGGGGGATAATAAAAGCATCCTTTGGGGCAGAGCAATCTGCGTGGGACTGAGAGGGGAGAGAACCTGGGGGGCAGAGCACAGCCCTGGCAAACCCCTGGTGGTCCTGGCTCACTGTGCCACCCGCTCTGCGGAAGAGTTGATAATTTCTGGTGAGCGCCTGTAAATCAGAGGCGTGAGCCTCAGCTGCTGCCTGACATGACATATAGCTCTATCATTATGGCAACCATAGAAACAAATAAAAGCCTTGCCTTCGCTTGACAAGCCTTTGAGATGTCCTGATGGAGAGACAAGTGTTCAGTGGCAGAATGAATTCTCTTGAACTCGCTGTCAATTCATCTTCGTTTTGCTCCCAAGTGAGCCCCTTTGCTCTGTGAATTCTTTGCCAAAGTACAATCAGCTGGATTTTTTTATTTTTTTGTTTGTTTGTTATTTTACTCTCAGTCCTTGCAGCAGCAGAGAGCTCTGCTCTCCAGCTCTGTGCCCGTGTGCATCCTGTCTCATGTTGAGGACAGGAGCTGGGTTCTACTCCCTGCCTGTGGCTTTCCCCAGCTCAGCCCTGCCGTGCCCGTGTGATGCCCCAGCTGCCCTGGGCTTCCAGGGGTTTTGCAGTGATTTTTTGCAGGGGTTTTGTAGTGATTTGGACACTTGTGATTTTTCAAGTCCTGCGGTGTGAGACTCCCTGGGAGCAGAGGATGAAAAGCAAAGTGGATGAGAAAGGCAAAGGGAGTCTGGGCCAGGAGAGGGGAAACAGCTTTGCTGTGGCCGTGGGCAGAGTACAGGCAAGAGCAGGCAGAAGGCACTGTGCAAGCTTTTGTTATTCAGTGTAGAAGATGTCATGGGAACTTGGTCCTTTTTTGTCTCCTTTTCTGCCTGCTGCCCTCCTGGAACAGAGCAGGCTGTGATTTCTGGATGCTCAGTGCTGGAGGGACCCTCAGCCAGGAAGTTGGGGCAAAGGGGAAGCCCCTTTTTGGGCTGTTCCTCATCAGGGACCCAGAGCCCTGCCTGCAGAGCCTCTTGCTCCCTTGGTGCCAATGAAGTGGCCGTGAGCGGGTGGCAGTGGGTGCCCGTAATGAATGGATGGCTTCACATGGTGGAGCAAATTCATCATTGCATCACCAGGCACAACTTACTCATTCCTGCAAAGAGGGCAATTCATTACTGTGCACATCACAGAGACACCATCGTCCCTGCAGATAACATCCCTGCTGCTCTGGCCTGGGCTTCTTATCACCCCAACACCCATCATCTTGCAAGATGTGGTAGGGAAGCAGCTTGCAGTGCTTAACACTGGGATAAAGGCAGCTTTGGCCTCATCCTCTGGAGGGAAAGGACAGATGCTTTACACAGAGGCAGCCACCAGCCCCTGTGCTGCATCTGTCAACTTAGCATCATCCTGGCTGCTTATGGGGATTTTCCCTGCTCCCTGCCTCCCGCTTTGATTTATGAGAGCAGGTTAGAAAAGTCAGGTACATCTCACATGGTTACGGGGTGACTAAGTGGAGATGGAACTTTGTGGCAGCCACTGAAAAGTGTGAGCAGGAAAATGAGAGAAGAATTAGGGGAGTGGTGTGGTGGGGAAACAGGGGCAGAGAGGAAAGGAAGGGGGGAAACTGAAAACTTGAGCTGAAATCCCCCAGGGAGTGGTGAGGGTAGGTCAGAATTGAAACCTGGGTCACCCAGCGCCTCTGGGAGGGTGCAGGGATCTCACTGACCTCAACCTGTCTCTTCCTGGTCCATCACCAGCCATGGAATCTTTCACGCCCAGAATCCAAGGGACATTTCAGCCCTCCCTCTTCAGGGGCTTTTAAACTTGCATATTCAGAGAACATTTGGATGTGGCCCTTGGGGATATGGTTTAGTGGTGGACTTGGGGTTGATGGTTGGGCTGATGATCTTGAAGGTCTTTTCCAACCAGAGTGGTTCTATGATTTTAACTCCTGCTACAGTAGTGCCAAGTTTTACTCTCTGTGCTCCCGTCCTTTGTATCATCCTGCTACATTTTTGAGGTCTTGGTGCTGGGCCATAAAACTGCACACAAAATTATCAAACCTCTCCGGGGTAGCGGATGTAAATTTGGACCTGGCTTGTAGGCAAATCCATCGTAGGAAGCATCAGCAACAGCTACAAGTTTGGCAGCAGAGCAATTGCTGTTCCTCTCGTCCGTGGAGCCATAGAGCCCAGGAGGGAAAAACAACCCAAGGAGTGAACAGATTTTGTTTATATATTTATTGAGACAATTAAAAAACACCGGCACCTGCCCAATATGCAAATGCTGTCTCACACCCAGAATGATTCCCTTTAATGTATCTGGGATCTCCCATCACAGAGACACTGGGCTCTGTAGCTGCCCCATACAGCAGATCTGCTGCTGTAGCTGTGTGTCTGTCCATCCAGCTGCCTGGCGCAGGATCCACGGGGGAGCAGGATCTGTAGGGGAGCAGGATCTGTAGGGGAGCAGGATCCGTAGGGGAGCAGGATCCGTAGGGGAGCAGGATCTGTAGGGGGAGCAGGATCTGGAGGGGGAGCAGGATCCGTAGGGGAGCAGGATCCTGCTGGTGCTGCGACAAGCAGCGAGCACAGAGGGTTTGGAGGGGGATGCAGGGGCTCTAAGCCATCGTGCTGCTGTGCATGCTTAGCAGAAAGGGTGATGCAAGGCAGCAAAATCAGACCTCGAGTTTCTTCGATGAAAGGAGTTCTCCCATCCCTGTTTGATGGTGTTATTTGTTTCATGTCCCTGCCTTTGCTTTCTCTTAGACACCAGCCCAAGTGTGCTTTGTAGCTGCCTGTTCAAAGTGTAGCCCCATGGCCTCTCTGTTTACACAGCCTGGCTGTACTCTTTTCCCTGAATTATGTTTGTTTTTCCCCATCCAGGTTTTATTACCTTTGCCTTTGTGTGCATCTCCTGCCTGGGAAAGGGACTGGAAGGTTTCCAGGTGGGAGAGGGACCGGGCGATTCATCCTTTGGCCCAGACGGGGGTGGCTGTGTGTCAGCATGGTGCTGGGATGGTGGGGACCTGTGCCAGGCTTGGGACAGGGGACCTCTCCTCCTCCTCCTTTGCTGGGGAGAGAGCTGCAGGGATGGACACAGTGGTGTGGGGCTGATCTGTAATGTTCAGAGTATTTGGGGTCAGTTCTCCCATTTCACAGCAAGCCAACCCACGTTGCCTTCATCCAGTGCCAGTCGAGAGCATGTGGCTGTCTGGCCAGTGGGCTGGGGCTCAGAGCTGCATCCAAGGCTCACTGGGGACAGGAGAGGGACAGCCGAGAAACAAGGATGGTGGCAGCAGCAGGAGGGACAGGATTTCCTGGGCACCAAGGGAAGGATGCTCTGAAGGATGCTGTTCTCAGCCTTTTTTCCCCTTAAGGCCCTGAGATGCTCTAGGGTGGGGTGGGACAATGGCCCTGGCCAGATGCACAGCTCTCCTTCAGCTCAGCTGTGTCACCAGGGTTGAGGTCCTGGAACAGTGACATTGGGAACGGGTTGACACCTTCTCTTCAGCTATTTCTTAATACAACATGTTGGAAAGAGCTGGCACCATCCGCCAACGAATTCTGCTGAGAGTTCAGTTGCCTTAAACTTGCCCAACACAGGCCGTGTCAGCTCCTCCTTTCTCCTTTTTATCTCCCGTAACTCCTGTTGGATCACTTCATCCAAAGGACAAAATTAATACAATTCAGCAGAGCCGAAGCATTGCTGGGAGCGCGCCAGGGCCCTGCGACAGGCACCGCATCTGGCACAGGGAGGGGATCAGCACAGCAGGGACGATGGGAACAGAGGTGGACGTGAACAGGGGAGCTTCATCCTTCTGCTTTAAGGGCACCAAGGGACACTGCATCTGGGATCTCCCATCACAGAGACACTGGGCTCTGGAGCTGCCCCATACACCAGATCTGCTGCTGTAGCTGTGTGTCTGTCCATCCAGCTGCCTGGAGCAGGATCCCTTGCAGGGGGATCCCTTGCACTGTCCCTTGCAGACGTGGGAAGGACTCTTGGAGAAGACGGATCCCGAGGTTGATTTTAATGGAGTTTTTTTAAAGGGAAGGGAGGATGCACATATTGCTACAAGGGAACATGATTCTCACCATGGAGGGGCAAGGGAAAGCAGCTCGGTGCAAACCAGACAAAACCAAGGGAGAAAGCTCCCATTCCCATTTCCCCCCTGGGCAGGCAGGGACTGTGCAGGCACTGGGGCTGCTGAGCTGGTGGGTGGGCAGCTGGGGCTGGGCACGGCAGCACCCGCAGTCACACTTGGCAAACCAGGACAGCCTGGTTGGCAAACCAGCACAGCCCTGCACTCCAAAGACAAATTAAGTTCATTTGTTTCAGCTCCTGCTCCTGAGCAGCTGGGGCTGGGGTGATGTTTCCATCAGCTCCAGTGGATTCGGTATGGTGCCCCCCCACCGTGGCTGCTTCCCCCAAGGGATTTGCTCTACTCTGGGTTGTGCCCCAGGCTCTTGGAGTGATTTATTAGGGCAAAATGTCCTCAGTTCCTCCTACTGGCCTCAGGGCAGCTGAGGGAGCCATCCGTGCAGCACTTTGCAGACAGCTCAGGGTAACTTTGCTCATGCCACACTGATCCCTCTCATCCCACAGTTTCCAGATGCAGGAGAGATGCTCTGCAGGCTCTCCCTGACCTCCAAGCAAAGGAGTAAAAGGAGCTCAAAATGAGGTTGGAAGGACTGAGAAGCTCAGCACGTGGTTTAGAGACAGCATCAGCATTGCACAGAGCAGGGGACAGGGGACTGTGTCTGCTATTGCCTGCTGGCTCAGAAAACCTTTCTGTGCTTTGCCAGAGCCAGCCTGGACCGTGCAGCAGCCGCAGAGCCTCTGCCCTTTGCCTCCACCCAGGTTTCGCATCATTGCCCCTTTACAGCTGTTTATTTGCTGCTTACTCAGCTTCTCATTTTCTGACTTAGATGTCTGTACATACCTGTCAGACCTTTCTTCAGTCTCCCCAATCTGGCTGCTGGCTCCAGAGTGAAAAGCAAAAGCTTTCTCAAGTTTTTCCTGCTGCTCCATGTTTAAAGCCCGGAGGTCTGGTGGGCAGGGATGCTTTCCTGGGCACTATGCTGGAGTGTGTTCAGCAGAGTATTGCTTTGAGGGACTCAATGAAAGAGCAGTGCAAAGCTGAGGAGGTTTGGAAGAGGGGGCCTGGGGAGTGAGCAAGGGGAAAAAAAAAATATCAAGAAAATTAGGTGAAGCCTTGCAAAAAAATAATCCCATCTTGGGAATTGCCCTGCTTTCACTGCCTGAAGAATTACTGTGCCATAATCAATTCAGCTCTAGACATTTCCTGTGGTGTTTTTGATATAATGAGGTGCTATTGGCTGCAACCAAGTGCCTTTTATCATAACGCAGATGGGTGCAGCCAGGGATCTGCTGCCGTGCTGTGCTGTGCTGTGCCACGGGCTGTGCCGTGCTCAGGGCTGGGCTCCAGGGCCAAGCAATGGTGGCTGGAGTGGAGGCAGGGATGGCCATGGGGGTGTTGGTGCACTAGGAGATCTGTACATAATTTATTTAGCTCAGGTTTCTCCTCCACTGGAGGAGATGAGGGCGGGTGGTGTTGGGCAGCTTTGGATGGGAGGCATGGGGGGGGCGAAGAGCCCTCAGTTGCATCTGGGCATGTTCAGGTCTGTTGGCACTGTGACTGGGTGGGTTTTGGACAAGAATGTTTTCACATCTCCTGCAAACAGGAGGTTCAGGCATTGCACACGGGGGGTTGTCCCAGGCATCACATAGCCAGGTTTGACTTTATATAGATGGCAGAACTGGCTCAGACTGGAGTAGTGTCTGCAGTGAACCCAGCAGCACACAATTAAACACCAGCTAATACTTCCCTGCTACTGCAGAGTCCTTAAAGTGACATAAATGAAGAAGCTGAGAGTAAAGGTAGGATACTGTGCAAATATGCACTGAGCTTTTGCAGTGAGAAGTCTCTTTGTTCAGTTCAGTCCACATTTCCTTGTGGGTTTTTAGTCAGTGCTTATCGAACACGGACGGGCCAGAGCAGGAGATGTTGGCTCTGAAACAAGGGTCCTCCGGAGCTGGACACAGCTTGGGGTTAATGATAAAGTTGTGGGTGGTTCATTAAAGGGCTCCTTGACCCGCAGAGCCCAAGAGGTGAATACATTGCTTCTAATCATCCATGCCAGACATGATCTGTGTGTGTAACAGGTCCCTGATGTGTGTTAGGGCACATCTCCTGAAGTTAAGGCTGTGGAGCAGCTACTCTCTGCTACCTCCCCAGGGGGATCCCCAGGGGTGGCAGGGCTTGCAGAGCCCACAGATGCTCCAATTCCCCCTCGCCTTTTCCTGCTTTACTCATTCAGGCAGATGAAGGGAGTCCCCAGAGTAGCCCAAAATAGTCTCATTTTTGGGGAGTGTGTGGGTTTGGCTGTGCAAATCCAGCTGGAGTGAAGCCCCTGAGCTCTGGCCTCTCCACGGTAGCTGTGAGTCTGACATGAGGTCAGCACGTTGCCTCCTATAACTGGGGTTTTCTGAGCTTTGCAAGGTGCCTCTGGTCTCTTCTGGCTGTCCCAGTGGGAGTGGGGCTAGGGGGAAGGCTCGTGCAGAGGGAGCTGAGCAGGTTGGCAGGACCAGCGCAGCATCTCTGCACATGGCATCGTTCACAGAATCACAGAATCCTAGGGGTTGGAAGGGACCTTGAAAGCTCATCCAGTCCAACCCCCCTGCCAGAGCAGGGTCACCTAGAGTCCATCACACAGGAACGCATCCAGGCGGGGTTTGAATGTCTCCAGCCAAGGAGACTCCACAACCTCTCTGGGCAGCCTGGTCCAGTGCTCTGGCACTCTCACAGGAAAGAAGTTCTTCCTGAGATTCACATGGAACCTCCTGTGCTCCAGTTTGCATCCATTGCCCCTTGTCCTATCATTGGTCAGCACTGTAAAAAGCTTTGCTCCATCATCCTGCCCCTCACCCTTTACATATTTGTAACCATGGATGAGGTCCCCCCTCAGTCTCCTTTTCTCCAAGCTAAAGAGCCCCAGCTCCCTCAGCCTTTCCTCATAAGGGAGATGTTCCACCCCCTTAATCATCTTTGTGGCTCTGCACTGGACATCCACATCTCTGCTCTCTGACTTGGTGCCACAGCGTCCTGGCCAAGTCAGTCCCACGTCCTCTGCCAGGAGCCACCGCGGTCCCTCCTGCTGGTGGCTGCCCTGTGCATGTCCCAGCAAGGGATTGCCACCTGCAGCAGGAGAAATGCCACTGCCCTGGGAAGGGGCTGCTTGTTCTGGCAGGAGGTGATGTGGCTGCAGAAGGTAGAGGAGGACACGTGGGGGGTGGGGGGTTTTGCTGTGCCCCCTCAACAGCCCTCATGGCTCGAGTGGGGCAGTTTCTGTGCCCATCCCTGCCTTCCAACCGTAAGGATTCTATGATTCTGTGATTCCTGGGGCTGAAGCAGGGATGTGTGCCATATTTGCATGTGTGTGCCTGCAACCTCCCCCTGAGGGAAGCACACCTCCCAGCTTGCCCAGGGGAGGTGGCATTAATGGGACAGCTGGGACATCAGTCACAGACCCGTACACCTGGGCTGCTGCCTCTCTCTGTCTTGGGTCCCCTGTTATAAAAATCAGGACTTTTTTTGGTGGGATTACCTCTGGCTTGGCCAAGACACTGTCTGCAAGGAGATGGCTTTGGCATTGGGGACTGCTCTTGTTCTCTGAGCTGGGTGATGGGGTCTGAGTGGGGACAGTATTCAAGTCTAAACCGGGCAGTGTTCAAGACTGACCCTGGCAAACTTTGCTGCCAAACTCCATCATCCTGCAGTGAGAGCACTGGTGCAAATATCAAATGGCATCAATCCCTAAAGGGCTGGAGAATCCCTAAAGGGCCAGTATCAGGCTACTCCGTGTCACATCTTCCAGCACAACTCCAAGGCTGCTTCTGCAGGGTCTCTGAGCCACCTCGCAGGTTCGTGTCAATCCTCATCCTTGGTTGCTCTGATAATAATTTCCCTGCATCACTCTGCCAAGTCACCTGTTGAAGTCCAGGCAGATTAGGGGTTTCCCTTTCCTTAAAAAAACCAAAACAAAACAAGAAGTTCTTTTATCACAGAAAGATACAGGGTGAATCTGATACACTTCAGAGTCAACTGGTAGGCAGAGAGAGGACAGGGACCAGCATGCCCAGCAGGAGCTGACCCCCCCCTGCTGCCTGTCCTGCCTGGGTGCAGCTCTTGTGCATGGATACCTGGCAATGGGGTGATCCCCGTGGGGACGTGCCACCTCCCCCGTGGCTCCATGAGGGAGCATACCCAAGAGCTTCCCAAGCTTCAACCAGCTACAAGCTCCCCTTAGCATCATAGAATCATTATGGTTGGAAGGGACCTCCAGGGTCATCAAGACCAACCTTTATCCCATCATATTCCTAACCATTAGACCATGGCCTCCAGTGCCTCATCAACCCGTTTTTTGAACACCCCCAGGGACGGTGACTCCACCCCCTCCCTGGGCAGCCCATTCCAGTGCCCAACCACCCTCCCAGTAAAGAACTTCTTCCTGATCTCCAACCTAAACTTCCCCTGATGGAACTTGAGGCCATTTCCTCTCGTCCTGTCATCAGCAATTCGGGAGTAGAGACCAACACCAGCCTCACTGCAACCTCCTTTTAGGTAGTTGGCTCGACTCAGCCCATCCCAAAGGTCCCCTCCATGTCCCCTCCCAGCACCAACCCAGCCGCCCTCCCCGAGCAGGAGGGGTTCCTGCCTTCTCCCGGTGACGAAATCAATACCAAAGGCCTCTATTAATATTCTGGGAATGGCAGAGAAGATTGACTGCCTCATTAGCAGGCATCGTGTGAAACTCTGACAATAATTAACAACTCAACAGTCTTATTTGCTGGCCTATCACAGAAGTATTCAATCAAAAATGTAATTTGCTCGACGGTCCCATTTACCATAAAGAGAATATTCCTTCAAAGTTTTAAATAGACTAATTAAGAGGGAAGAAATACAGGGGAAAAAATTATTAACAGTATAGTTTTAATGGGAAATTACTGGTGCGTATTAATAATGCAATAACCATTTTTAACAGCTGTCTGTCAGTCTGTAGGCCAGGGTAATTAAATTAGTCACTAAAGGGTTAGGCAAATTAGGTGTCAGGGAGCAGTGCTGGGGCTAACGAAGGTGCATCAGGCTTAATGCTCTGGCAGACAAAGGAGGATGAGGTGCTGAAGGAGGATGAGATGCTGATGTTCGTGGTAGGATCCCTCCGAGGTCTCCAGGGGAACCCTTGGTCACCTCAGGTGCCAGCTTCTGGCATCTCCTCACCTCCTTGTGCCGGGTGATGTGAGGAGCAGGGCAGAGCTATGCACTGGCAAAGGCTGGGTCCTCTCTGGGAAAATCAGGAGTCTCATCTGAGCATGAGCATGGCCCAGGGTGGCCTCTGTGGTGTCTGCTTCGGCCTGGTGCTGGTCAGGTTTTTAATCTCTGTTCAAGATCCAACAGGGGCTTCTTGGCAGTTGCTTTCAAGGATTTTATATTCTGTGGGTTTCAGGCTTGTGCTCCCCCTTCCTCCACCTCTTTGCCCCTTTTGAAATAAATCACAGTTAATTTTGGATGTTGCCAAGCCTGAAAACACATCCTTCTTGCTGCCAGCCTATTAAAAAATATATTTACAGCTCCATAAAGCAAAGCCAGCTCTCAAGGTAACATCCTGCTGGCTCCTGTGTGATCAGGGTGGAGAGTAAGGATTTGGAGAGGTACTTACTTGGGTGATGGCAGTGAAGATTTTAAGCCCAACAGAGAGGTTTCTGGCTGAGAAAATCATTGTGTTGAGCCTGGGGAGGTGTTGGTGGGAAGCACGGTGCCTGGGGCACCTGGGGTGCTTGGGGCACCTGGGGTGCTTGGGTTCCTGGCCAGGGGATGCTGTTGTGATTTCCTTTCCTTCCCTGCTCCATAAATCAGGATGAGGATGCTGGCTTTGAGTGGGAAGGTTTTACTCCTTCCAGTGTATTTTTTTTTTTGAGATTTGAGACATCTTCTCTGTTTTATATTGCTGAAGTAGGACCTTTTCTGTAGTATGTTCATGTAGAAAAACAAATGGACACGAGACAGTAGCAAAAGCGCAGAGAAAAACCTTCCCCCATCAAGAGGTACCAAGCAACGTGGTGGTTGGGGTGTTTGGAGGGTGTAGAGAAACCATGGCCTAAATCGAGTAGGGAAAGGACATAAATTTCCATATATTGGCTAAATGTCTGAGCTTTTCTAGGCAATTTTCTTGCTCTGATTTTACAGAGAAGCGCTGTCGAGATTGGGAAGTGATAGAGGCAATGGCAAAGGCTGTGTGTTCCCATGAGAAGTTTCAATTTTCATGAATCAACGGGGCTTTTTTTTGCATAATTCTCTCTCCCATCACCCCCATTTAAAATTTAAGTTAACTACAGAGACAGTCTGGCTTGCCTGAAGTGCATTGGACTTTCTGCTCCTCTTTTTATATCATAAAGATAGATGTAAAGCTGGCAGTTGCTTTAACTGGGTGATTTTGAAGGCAAACGTGACCCGCATGGCACGCGGGGGTCAAATAAATACCCTGTGGAAGCCACTCTGGCTCAGCTGTTGGCTCTTCAGATTGCTTCAAGAGGAGAACCCTGGGAGAAGGGAAATGCTAAAATCCATCAAACCCATGAAAACACCTCAATATCCCAACAAATGCCAAAAAAATGTTCCCACCCATATTGCAGCAAGGTGAGTGGCTGGGCTGGGCACTCGGGTGAAGGCAGACCCTCCTCTTTGTGACATGTTGGAGAATTACAAGCCATATAGATTATTTTAATGGCCGTATTGGTTCCAACTGTGCCTCCACCATCTGTTCTTCCCCAATTACTGATGCAAAAACCCAGCGTGTTTCTCCATTCCGGCAGTAGAGAATGAAATATAAACGTTGTAAAAGGGTGTAGATCCTTTCAACAACATCGTTGGCACCTGTGATATTTTGCTCATGCTTCTGACCCACGTTGGTCGGGATATTCCACCTGGTCCCTCCACACCGCTCCCGGCCGATGCCCACATCCATGGTGGCAAAGGGAGATGTTGATAAAAGGAAGAGGCTGGTGTGCTACACAATTTGTCCAAGCCGTGCAGGGCAGCTGAATTATTAACGCTGACCATGTGTCTAAGTGCTACAAAACTCGACAAGAACCTCTTACCTCCGGCACAGCGATAAACAGGATTGAGGCGCCGTGGGAGGGAGGGAATTAAGACAGGACATCAAAGCCCGGCTTCTGTTGAGTAAATCATGCCATTGCTTCAGTAAAAGAGCCCCTAAATGTTTTATTAGGGATTTTCAACAACTACCAAAATTAAGATGGAAGGGATGAATTATTAAAAACTAGATTAACTAAACTAGCCTCTGAATTAAACATGGAAGGTACGGACGGGGAGCGGTGTGGCCACCGTGTGCTACAGACATCCAGGTCCTCACGGCATGGAGAGGGGGAGAGGTGGTGCTGGGGGGATGGAGAGCCACAAGCTGCTCCAGCAGGCTGGGGTTGCATCTCAGGGCATGGAGAAGCTGGCTGCAGGGGTGGGAAAGCAGAGTGCCAGGTGCTGGGTGGGCATCGGTGGAGGGTGTTTCTGCCTCGGGGAGGTGCAGGCTGGATACGCAAGGTGGAGCAGAGGAGGAGATATTGACCCCACATTAAATAATGCAGGGAATGCAGGTACAAAAAGGGGACTTGCCTGAAGCAGTTGAGCCAGGAACTGAACTTTCTTCTGCTATGTGCTAGTCTGGTGTTACCAACTCAAAACCATCCGTGGCAGGAGAGGGACTGACCCTGTGTCCAGCTCAGGGGATGGGGTTGACAGTGGGGACTCTAGACCTTCTTCACTGGGTTTGATGCTCACAGAAGGGTAAGGAGGGCTTGCAGGGTCAGAGAGCCCCCGGGGTGGGGGAGTGGGTGGGTGAGTGAGGAGGACCTGGGAGGATGGGGACACAGTTTGGGTGGTGCCAACAGCTGGGTACATTTGGTGCTTCCTCAGCCAGAGCGAGGGGTCTGTCCGGGGTTTTGCATAGCTCAGGCACGCTGTTCTGCCCCCAGATTTCAGTGATTTCAGTGTCCTGGGCTACGTTTCTCCCACCTGTTAAATAGTGACAGTGTATTAATGACTTCCTAAAGCAACCGTGTGGTCTGGATGTGCTGTTCCAGTGCCTGTGCAGTACTCTCTGTCCTGACATTGTGCACGCAGGGCTGCAGCAGCCCCTGAAGGCAAAGCACAGGCAGGAATGGGAGGTGAAGGGATGCTGCTGTCTCTGGTTTGTTTTCTTCCAGCCCCCAGGAGGGTGGGAGCATTGTCTCCAGCTGTTAAGCACAAAATGTGGTGGAATTTCTATTTATTTGTTCTCCTTCTCTTTCTTCTTCCCCAACACATTCAAAGCTCTTACGTGCAAGTCTGCAAACTCCTGCGAATGTCAGGGGTAGTACAGCTCCTGTGAACAATTCAGTGTCTACAGTAGCACTGCTTTAAGGTGCACCCTGATGGAACAAGTGGAGGCTTCATTCATAATAATAATAAACCACTATTTTGCAGTTATACGCCGCGTTTCATCTCCCCAACTCAAAGGAGCATTAATTAACTGTGTGGCACGGTGGGAGGTAGGTAGTGTTGTGGTCCTCGTTTCACAGATGAAGAGTCTGGAGTGTTGGCATATCCTGTGAGTTGCCCGTGGTTGTGTAGTGATTCACCATCCCAGGCTGCAGCTGGTCCCAAATGCCAGCTCCCGCTCGGGGCTTTGTCCCTGGGAGCGCTCTGCTCATCTCCTGTGGCCGAGCAGCCCCTTGGGGGTTTTGAGGTCATCTTCATTTCTTTAAATCAAAAGATAGAGGTGGCTATCACTGCAGTCAGATTTGAGTCTTCCAATGTGAATTAGGGCAAATGCTGAAAGTGAGTGCATTGCCCTCCGGGCAGTGACCGGGCAGCATCTCAGCTTTGCAGTGCTCCTTCCAGCGAGGGGAAAACCTGGGGAAACAAGTCCAGCTCAGGCTTTGCATGATCTCAGCTTGTTACAAATACTTATGGAGAAGCCTGGGTGAAATGATAAAAATACAGCTGACTGTTTCCTTGCTTGTAAATCCCCAGGTTTGTCTCTCTCATGAGCTCTGCCTCCAAAATCCTCCTGCTCGACTCTGTGTCCAAGGGTCACATTCACAGAGGTTTGCTTCTGCTGATGCTTATTGGCTGGAAGATCAATGTTTTGGCCCTCATGTTTGTAATCAAAGAGGAGTCTTGGCCTGTGTTTTGGGAGAGCATTTGTCTGAGAGGCTTTGAGTAACCCTCCTCTCTCCTTGCACTCGGGATCGGGTCAGCACTGCTCTCTGTGCAGCTGCAGCATGAAGTGAGTCAGGCTGAGGTCACCCTGTGCAGAGGGGCAGGGGCAGGCTGCCATGGGTGTCAGGGTGGGATCAGCCCTCACCCCACCCCTGCACCTCCCTCAAGACCCCACACCATCTCCCAGATCCCCATTCTACCTGTAAGCACCAGCTGCCATAGTCTCTGATGTCAGATCTTCACCCATTGCTCCCTGCCCTGGCAGAGGTGATTGGTGGGGTTCGTGGTGGGACCATGGAGGGACACGTCTCTGCATATCTGTCTGTGGTGTCTTTCAGAGGAATTCTCCTCAGCTTCTCAGGGCAGACCTTGGATTAGCATGGAAATCTTTCCATTTAGTCTTCTTAATTAAGACAGACACTAAAATGAAGGCAGCAAGTGAGACGTGATGGGCAGGAGATGGAGGGTGGTCCTACAGTATGCAAATGCTCTTCTTGTCTTTTTTTTTCCCCTCCCTCCTTTTTTCCTGTCATCCATCTCCTGTTGCTAAATGTGCAGCTGGGGAGCGGGTTCCTGGGCAAACCTCCCCCTGATAGGTTTTGACAGATCTAATCAAGCAGGAACAGTGACGACCATGTCCCACACTCCTGTGAATTGAGGTTCAAACTGAACATCCTTCACCGAGACGCTGGCAGCTGAAATGAACCTGATGGCTGAGAACTGGCTGGCCCAAGGGGAGGGATGCTCCCACCCTATGCCTACAGCTCCCATAGAATCATAGAATCATTATGGTTGGAAGGGACCT
Organism: Aegotheles bennettii; assembly: GCA_013398125.1. Taxonomy (NCBI): domain Eukaryota; kingdom Metazoa; phylum Chordata; class Aves; order Caprimulgiformes; family Aegothelidae; genus Aegotheles; species Aegotheles bennettii. Next base: position 690,338 of record VZRW01004302.1, on the reverse strand, counting down.
CCAGGGTCATCAAGTCCAACCTTTATCCCATCATATTCATCCCATCATTGCCCACGGGCTTGGGTCCCTGTTGCGACCCTTGCAACCTCTGCCATAGCTCAGCTCATCTGAACTCCTTCAGTGTGGGACACTTAGTGCCAATAGTTGAGTTCAGGGAAGAATCTGCTGGAAGGTGTAAGTCTCTTCTGCCTTTAATAAATGCATATATTCTTTATGTTCTGCTTAATAATGCAATAGCACAAAGGTTTACAGATAAAGGTTCTGCTCTGGGATGCTTGGTATTGGAGTTAAACTTCAAAATCAGTGTGTAAGCACAGTGCTGCCATTGTTTAATGCATCATCTGCTCTTTAGAGGTGCTTCAGGTCGTGGGTTATTGTTGAGAGAGGGTAGGCTTGTGAATAAAAAATAACCCGACAAAATAAGGAGGTAGATCTTCCAAAGTGAGGTTTCCTTTGGAAACCTGAGTCTGGGACTAGGGAGCAACTCTGGGAGTCGGCTCAACCCTCTGCATTTCCACCACACACCCCATTAATGGCCCTGCTCAGCAGGTCTGAACTTGGGTACCTGAACTCTACGGTGCCAAGAGGCTAAAGGATGGGACAGCACAGCAAAGACAATGAATCCCATTATGGACACTGGGATTTCGGCATCTTACAGGTTTGTGCCTCACAGTAGATCTGTGGTATCTAAGAGTGCAAAGTGCAATGAGTTTTTTCCATAATTGAGGCTTTCTGTCTCTCTCCCAAGTGAAGTTTTAGCTCTCTAATGCTATGGGTGAGCTCAAGACCTTCCTTGTCCTTGGTAAGGCAAACAACAGGTTCCCTGGTTCCTTCTCTCCCTGGCATCTACTGCAAGTGGCTGTAGGCTGGGACTGATGTGACTGTGCTTGGGAGCAGCTCTGATCATCTCTGGATCTGTATCTAAGCTAGTCCCCAAGGCTGCCTTTTCTAATCAGTGGAGCTCAGGGCACTGAGCAACCCTTGCTGCAATCCTTGACCACCTTAGGGCCAGGGGATCATCCCCAAAATGAGCTGATCTCCCCTGGTGAGTTTGGAGGAGCCCAAAGTGACCAGTCCCATGAGTACCTTGGGTTATTTTGGGATGGGTGAGCTGAATCCCATCCTCAGCATCTCTGAGACCTCAGGAAGGGTTGGTCTGGCCACTTCTGGACCAGCAGCAGTCAGGTCTCAGCCCTGTGCAGGCTGTGCACCTGCTCTGGGCAAATGCCATTGGCACCAGCAGATGCTCAGTTGCAGGAATTGTCATTCTATCTCAGGATCTGGGTTTGGGGTCTCCTGTTTTAACCACACCAGACCCAGTCCCACAGCATAGTCCCAAGCCTTGGTGGAGCCAGCATGGTTCCTGCCTCCCAGCACTGAGCTCCCTAGTGAGACACTCTGATGTGAGATAAGGAGGTGAACCCTGTTTCAGCCTTTAACCCTCTGTCTTCCTCAGGTAAGTGATGATGTTCCCTGTTGTACATTCACTCCCCACTCAATTTGTCTTGTTTATTGACCCAAGCAGAAAGTCAATGTTTTCTTCATCTGCCATTTGCTTCAATAGCAGCCAATTTGGTTCAGCAGGAGCAAAAATGGATGCAGCAGAGTTCAGTGGCAGATTTTTTTCACCCCACCCCCCCCTTTTTTTTTTTTAAATGGTGATTATCCTCTTTTCTGAACACACCTGGACCTGGACACAGCTCTGCAGCCTTGACTCTCTGATATAGCTGCAGGCAAGGCTAAATCTGTATAACCAGTACCCAGTGAGCTGGGAGGAAGCCTGAGGGTCAGCTCATTACGGGCAGGCGTTGCTGCGGCCAGGGCTGCCCGCTGCCTCCCGTGGGTGCTGGGGGTTTGTGAAGCATTGTCCTCTGGGCTTTTCATGTGCATTTGAAGCTCTGCATCTTCCTCTAAAGTCTGAAGGCGATGCTTTTGCAGCTGTCGCCTGGAGCAGAGGTTTCCAGGCACTGGGGGCTGTGGTTTGCAATGAGGGTGTGAAAGGGGATGGGGAAGGCTTGCTCTCCTCTCTGCTGGAAAGGTTTGTAAGGCTGCAAATGAGGAAAGATTCGGTGAAGTGCATTGAAGAGAGCTGCCTCATGCACAGGTCTAAATACAGCTTCTGTCCCAAAGAGTTTGCAAGCTGGGGACAGCGTGTGGCAGCTTTCAGGCCAATCCAGGCAGTGCTCAGCAACGTGGTGGCAAGAGGGGCATGGGGCATGTGGTGTCTTTTCAAGACAAGACAAACCCTCCTGGTAGTGTGGGTGCAACTTTAGGATGTAGCCAAGGTGACCTAATGGCATGTGGGCGCCACGCAAGGTGGTCCTGGTCCTCCCTCAGCCACCGTTGCCCATCACTTTGCTCGTGTGAGCAGTGGCATCTCTCAGATCCTGCACTGAGCTTGTTCAGGGAGTTAAACAGGCAGAAAACTCCCCTCTTTCTCCATGTTGGAAATTATTTACTCTGAAGTGCCTACATACCCATGCCAGGGGTGAGATGGGTCCCTACCAAAGGCAGCAGCAGATCAGGGTGCTCCTCACCTCTGGAGACCAGCCCCATGGAGGTGGTGTCCTCAGAAGGGCTCAGTGCCCGGCTTACCAAGGAGGGTGCTGCCCTTGGGACAAACCTGGCTGTACTCCAGGGAGCTGCTAATGGTTGCTGGACACCTTGGAGAACACAGTCTGCACTGGGTGTCCAGATAAGAGCCAAGGCCTTTTGAAAAATCTGCCCATGTGGACAGAAAATCCCTATGCAAATCTCTCCCCAGGTATAAAATTAATTGGATTCCAACTTCAAAGACTACTTCAGGAAACAAGCTGTAAATAATCTAGTTGTGCCTCAGTTCCTCTGTCTGTGGACATTCACCTGGCTTTTTCAAAGCCAGCGAGCGTTGCTGATAGAAGGTGCTATATATAGCAGCAAAGCCATACATATATGTATACGTGTGCATAAATGCACCTCTGGTAACTGACCTAGGTGAGTGGTGTTTTCTAAAATACAGCTCATGGGTTTGCTTCTCCAAAAAGCTCTAGTTTTGCTTCTCATTGGCTCTTACCCTCGCTCTATGCAGCTGTGTCTAGCCCCATGCCATAGGATGCTTGCTCGCCTGGTGCCATGGCTGGGAAGCAACATGGCCAGGTCTATGGGGAGCTGGGGGCTGGATAAGGACTGGTGATCCCTGGGATATGGAGGGGTTGGTGGGAGTCACCCAGCTGTGTGGCTTTCGGGAGGGTTCGACTGGATGGAGCTTTATTGCAGAGCCTGGAGCTGCACGGTGATGCTGAGCTGCTGCAGTGTTCCAGGGCTCACTTCTCCACGGGCTGTCCTGCCTGTGCCGAGCCTCTTGTCAGGGCAGGGATCTCCAGTCCCAATGTTTATCCCAGCCTGTGCAGAGATGGCTGATCCCTGGCACCCAGTTTCCCAGGTGGATCTGTTCCTAGGGGATCAATAGGAGCATCTATGAAAAACCATGTCTGATCCTGCAGCCCTGGCTGTTTCCTCTTTATCTAATCTAATTCTATCAACATTTCTAAAGTGCTTATCACCACAGCATCTAAGCTCTTCATACGTTTCTTGAGAGAAAAAAAATCCCAGTCACTGTGTAATGATAGTGGTTGGGTCTGGGATGTGGCTGTTCCCAGTGTCTGGGTGCTGGCAAACGAGGGGCTAAAGGGTAATCCCCTCCCTCTCCCAGTCCAAAGTTGCAAAGTCCAACTTTTCTTGGTGACCCTCATGAATGAACATGAAAGTCTGATCCAGAAGAGCCCATTAGAACAGAGAAGCTGCCCAAAATACCCCTGAAGGCTAGAAAAGGGAAGAAAATCCCCAGTGACTCATTTCTGCCTAAGAGATGCTGAAGGCTGAGCCCCAAGCTGGCATTTTCAAGCTTGCCAGTGCAAGAAGCTCCTGCTGACCAGAGGCAGGTACAGCCCCCATGCCATACCCTGCACTGGGTCTTTCCCCAGTACCCACAGGGCACTGTAGGACATCTCTGCCTCCCTGAGGCTGGGGGATGAGCTGTGGCTGTGCCACCCCCAGGGCTGGAGCACAGGAGCAAGGGATGGAGTCAGCACATGGGCTGGGGTCCTTCAGCTCCTCTCTGCCTTTTTGACCAGTCCAAGTTCCCACCAGCAAGCAAATTCCCATTTCTAGGCAGGGAAAACAGGGTGGAGAGTTGGGAACTGCTGCAGCCAAGCTCTCTTTTTGACTAGAATATATGTCTGCTTTAAATGGGAAAATCCTTCAGCTTATCCCAGGATCATCTCTTTGGGATGACAAACGAGCAGTGACCTGAAATCTTAGTTTGCTGATGGCTCATCAGTCTGAAGGGCAAAGACAAGGGGGAGGGTGGCTGGATGCTCAGTTTCTCTTCGGTGTCTGGTCAGGACCGTGTCAGGAGCAGGTACAGGTGAGGTGGTGAGAAGATGCCCAGAGCTCATCACGGCAGTGAGATCAGTGACATTTTTCACCATGCCACAGACAGTCTATATGGATCTGTGTTCTGTTTGAACCAGCCCAGGCAGAGCTGCAATCCCTGCCTAGCACTGGGGTGGCCTGACCCATCTCATGATGTTTTCAGCCTTTAATAATTTAGGATGAGAGATCCCAGGCCTTCTGTCTAGGCTTTTGCTCCATTGCTTGTTTTCCTAAGATTTCTTTTTCTCCCTCAGGCAAAACTGTTGCAGGGGATTGAGGCAGATGTTTTGTGGAGGGTCTCTCTTTTACAGACAGAGAACTGCCTTAATTTGACCAGCTCAAAAGAGCTTTTGAAGAACTTGAATGGCTGCACACGGCGTGAAGTTTTGTTTGATTTTAGCAGCAAGAGCAGGCAGCAATCCTCCACGCCTGAGCATGGCCCAGCATCCCTGCTCTGCAACACTGACGAGGGTGTGGGGGAAAATACTGAGTTTGGGTCTAGCAAGGGGAGCTTGGGGAATGGAGGAGAGGAATGGGCTATACCGGGACAAGAGGGGAAGGTGAGCGAGTGGGTAGGAGCACGCTGGGGTGGTTTGGCCTCAGGGAAAGCTCTGCCCACCAAAGGCTCAGCGATGCTGCGTCCTTCAGCTGCTGCTCCAAAATATCCTCTTTTTCCAGGCTGAATATCTTCCCTTTCCTCCCTACCCAGAATAAAACCCCCATTAGGCTCCTCTTTAGCAAACGTTATCAAGTTTGCAAAACTCTGAAGCCAGGAGGTGCCAGGGTCAGTTTGCTGTGCAGCCTTCAGGCAGCCCCCCTGTGCATATGCATTATGAAACCAGCTTTAATGGTATGATCATATCCCACTTCTTCACCTTTGCCTCGCTCAGCACAGCCAATGAACCTGCTCTGGGAATGATCTGCATTAATGTGGAGCTGTAAAAACTTCAACCGAAGTCGATGAGAGCTGTGCTTTGAGCAGGGGAAGTGTCATTTAATGCTAAGCACTCTGAAAAATCAAGTCTAAATGTCTCAAATTTGGTGCTGTAATGTAGTGGATGTTTTTTACATTACTGTTCTTGGGCCTTAGCTCTGTCTGTAAAACAGGGATGGTAGCAGGGAAATTGGGAACTTAATCTCTTTATTGGTTGTGAGTTACTGCTGCTTTCTGGTGTTGAGCAAAGAAGAAGCTACCCATGAGGAGCTGAGTAATTGTGCATGCAGAACAGCATCTGAACAGAGTGCAATAAAGTATGAGAGATGCATCCTCCAATGAAGAGCAAACAAGATCCTGGGAAGCTGCAGAAGTTGTAGGGCGCTGAGAAGCCTGCGGATGTTCATAGGTACCTCAAGGTGGGCTTTGAGATGCCTGAGCACTGAGCTCCGGGCTGTTTCAGGCCTCCCGAGGCACCTGGCTACAGCACAGCACATCACCTGTGGTGTCTGCAGAGGGGTGAGTCCTTCAGATCACCCTCCTGGACGTGGCCTTGCAACCAGCACCTTCAGCAAAGTGCATAATTCCCCCACACTGAATTCAGGTTGCCTTGGCAGCTTCAGCTCTCACATTTTCTTGTTTAAACTATGTGACATTGCAATCTGTATAATTTGCTTTATTATACTCCTTCCACGTGCACAGTCCTGTGCTTTACTCTCTGGATTTAGCTTGCAGGGTGTTGTGCTGTGCTGTAGGAAGGGAGGGACAGTGGGTTCCTCCCTGGGTTGCACACAAGCAGTTGGTTGCAGGAGCAGGACAGCAGAGCCCATGCCACTTCCTGGCACCCATGGAGGATCTGGCACCAGGCTGGCCTCTCTTGTCCTCCTGTGACCTTGGTCACAATATGCAGTTCTGGGGTCAGAACTGGAAGTTTAATCAACATCAAACTGGCTTTCTCCCACTGCCACCAGCCCTTTCTTCTATGACATGGGGTGTTTTACTCCATCCCTCCAGATAAGCCAACGAACTCCTGGCCAACCAACTGCATGGTGCCAGGGTCAGTGTTTAATTTGTAGGAAATTAGGAGACATTTCTTCCCCAAATGGTTGTCAGGCCCTGGCCCAGGCTGCCCAGGGCAGGGGTGGAATCCCCATCCCTGGAGGAATCTCTAAGCCATGTAGATGTGATGCTGAGGGCCATGGCTTAGTGGTGGACTTGGTAGTGCTGGGTGAACAGTTGGCCTTGATGTTCTCAAAGGTCTTTTCTAACCCAAACGATTCAATGATTCTATGGTACAGGTGTTAGAAGTACTTTTTGATGCCTCCTTTCCTGGCAGCCTGCAGAAGGTCCTTCCAGCAGTGTCAGCGAGGTCTGCTCAGCTCCGAGCAGCTCAGCCCTGGTGATCCATGAGCCTTCCCTGTGGTCTCTCCTTTCTCCTTCTGAGCAGATTTTTTTCCTTCCCTGCTGTCACTGTGTTACCTCTGAGTATCCCTCCAGTTGATTTTTATTTCTAAGTTGAAGCCAGCAATGTATTTACACGTTCGCTATTTTGCAATGAGCTTTCTGAGAGGATGGCATGGAAGGAATTGCTGGGCAAACTGAGCTAGGAAAAATATTAATTAGCATAGAGAAATCATTTGATAATTGTCATTTATATATTTTTTTAATTATGTATTGCTGCCTTTACTGGTAATCTCCACTCCAATAGTGTGATCCATTTTGCTAGATAAATATATTACTTTGTGAGTTAATTAGTATTCAATTACTATCAATTAATACGTACTACTACTACTGATTCCATGTTGAACAAGCAGATGCCACTACTATTAACTGTTCAAATTATTAATATTTGGAGCTGCCTAGAACCCTTCATCAAAGGGTAGTGAGGGGCAGGGGGAAAGCACACAGGAGTGGAGACATTTGCCTGGTGCAGCGTGGTGGGGCTGAGTCTCCACGACCTTCCAGGATGTGGCTGTTGGGGGTCCAAAAAGATATGAAACAGGAGGATAAAGCCTGGGACCTCAAAAATGGCTGGGAAAGCTGTATCTTAAGTAAATGCACAATGAGGTAGTGGGGATATAGGGCAATGCTCATCCCTTTTGCTGTGCCGTGCTGGGACACTGCCCAGCAGTGCTGTTTCTCCTGCTGCCTGGTGTCCCCAGGTGCTTAGTGTGGAGTTTCTGTCCCACTAAGGGCACTTGCTGTGCTCCAAGTCCCTGTACCATCCCATCCCATCCCATCCCATCCCGCGTTTTGCTGTTCAGGTGCCTGACGCACAGGAGCATCCCAATGGTACCAGGACCATGTGGGAAATGCAACCTGCCAAATTTGGGATTAATGACAAGCCCTGGTGAAGCGGGTGCAGACACGTGTGACATCCAGTGCATTCACTGACCGTGCTTTATCATCCCAATTAAGGCTCAAGTGCCTTTTCCTCAACCTCCTGGTGCCGAGGCTGCCTGGGAGCCTGAGCCAGCACTGTCTTTGGCTCACACGGGATCAAAGCAGCAACCACGATGCCTCCCTGAAACAGGGGAAAAAATGCTCAGAATTATAACTATCTTTTTTTATCTCACCCATGACATCCTGGTCCTTCACGGGGCAGAGCTGCACCACCTCCGAGAGGGCTGCAGGGGGGTGGGGGTCTGGGCGAGCCCTGGAATCCCCTAGGATGAGTGCTGTGTGCAATGGGCTTTCTGAGCTCACTTTTATTCCAGTGTGTTTGTTTTTGCTGTAATTAAATTTCTGGCCTTTCTGATTGCCGAGGTGAGCTTCAAAACACTCCGGCAGAGCAATGGTTTTATTGAATCTCTAGCAAATTATTAAAGCGTGGTAGGGAATTTTTCACACCTTCAACCTCCAGGTTTTTGGGAGAGCATTTTCATTTTTTGCAAGTGTTTATTATAGTATTAGCACACGACGTGAGATTACCTGGCAAATTGATAGTAAGCAGCTCATCAGCTGTGGTGTGTCAGTGTAGCTCCGTTGAAGTGCCTCCTCCAGCATCACTTAAGTAAGGGTGATTTCTCCCACTTTAGGGCCTGGGTGAAGGTTTCTCTTGAAATCTCCGAGCACTATTGAAGTGGCTAAAAAGTGTCTGTGAGTGCACAGGGCAGAAAGTCAATTTTTCTGTGTAAAATAATAAATCCACTTCGTGCACACACATCTTCAGGCACCACGCTTAGGAGCGTGAAGAAGACGTGAGCTTCAGCATGATGAAGTTTCAGACTATGAAATCCAAGTCTCTCAGCATAGCAGAAGTTTTGTGGCCAGAGCTGGTCAAAATTGCTCAGTCAAGCAGCTGTCAGGCTGGAAAATGCAGAATCTAGGTGCAAATTGTTCTGCCCTGGTTTGCAAGTGCATCAGCTCTTTAAGTTCCCTGTGGAGTGGGGTCCTGCCAATGGAAGTAGGAAGCAGTGTGAGGTGCTGGGCATGGAGCATCCTAATTGGGCTGTGCTGGGTGGTTTTGTGTCCCTGTTCTGTACCAGTCCCTCCTTTGGGATGAAGCTGCAGGTTACACGGCGTCGTGCCTTTTGGTGCTAGTGGGCTCTGTCTCTAGAAACTCATGAACCTCAAACCTGCCCCCAATCCCTCTCCAAACACAGCTCAAGGAGCAGATGGAGCAGCACTGGCTTAGTCTCCAGCTTGCATCCTTTTTTTTGTTGTTTTTCTCAGCCATGAATAACTTTGTAAGATACCAAAGTCTTTAACCATTAACAGGCAATGAAAAGAGGCAGCTGAATTGGATAACACCCAGTAATCCCCTTCCAGGATGAGCTGGAGAGAAGAGCCACTGCGAAGCTCTGGAGCTTATTCCGAGATGAGTGCTTTGTAAGCTTTGCAAATTGCACGGTGTTGGTATTTCATGAATAAATAACCCCCAGTGATATTTGTCACTGAATCTGCTGCATGAATGAGGGCCTGGAACAAAGGAGGAGGATGGAGAGAAGGATTTTCAAGGGAGTTGAGGCAAGGGTGGGTGATGGGAGGTGGCAGGGGCTGGGTGAGGATGGGTGCTGTGGTCTGTGCTGCAGGAGCTGTGGTCAGGCTGGTGGAGCCCTGCTGTTGTGCATTGCACTGACTGTTCATGGCAGTAGAAGTTGTTAGAAAAGGGGCTTTTGCTGAGGCCGTGTATCACCAGTGGGTTCTGGAAGATAGGGGAGAGCATTTGAGCGTCTGAGTGTGTTTTGGGAGGTCTGGAGGGTTAGAGTGTATGCTCATAGACATGGGTGTGTTTATGGAGAGAATCTGGCACTAGAAGTTAGGTCACTCTCTCCAAAATGCCCTTTTTGATAGGACCTAAAATCTGCTTCAGAGCAGTGGGGAATTGCCCCATTCTCCCAGCACAGAGGGAGCTGAGCCCTGCCTGGACCTTGCAGCTTCGGCATCTGATTCTGGCCAGGGGCACTGGCAGCTTCCCTGGCTCTCTGGTGTGCTCCAGGCACAACGTGAACTGCAGAGCCTGTCTTCTCCATCCTGCCTTGTCAGAACAGATCCGAGGGTCACTGGATGAAATTCAACACGGATAGACGGGGAACAAGAGAAAAGAGCTGTTCTTTTGCAGGCAGCTCGTTCCTGCAGGCAAAGTGATTCATCCATCAGGGCTGGTCTAATCTGGCGTGACCAGGCGGTGGGGAGGGATGGCTGTCCCCAGCGGGCACCATGCAGGGGTGACCAGATGCTGCCATTGCTCCTCAAGTGTCCCCTGCCTTGTCGGTGCTGCCCGCTCTGCCAGGCTGGCTCGGGGATTTGGGGACCGAGGGCTGTGGTCCCCTGCAATGGGCAGGGAGGGTTGGGCAGGGGTCACTGCTGGAGCTGCACGGGTAAAAAATCATCTGCTCCGTGCCATGTGTTGCCTGTCTCATTGTCATTGCAAGAGGCAGGTAATTAATTATTGCTCTTCCTCCCCCCTCCTACTCCCTTAAAATTAACGGGAGCTGCTGAGGCTGGCAGTGCCAAAGGCTGGGCAGCACCTGCCTATGCTGAGCCCAGCTCTGCCAGCCCCTACAGAGTCAGATGAAAGCAAAGTTTGCTCCCAGCTTGCTCCGAGCATCGTGTCAGCCCTCTCCTCTGCTGACATCCCCCGTGTCAGGGCAGCGTGTTGAAGTGATGCTTCTCTAACACAGCAATGACCGATGCAGAAGCACTCTGGCCGAGCAGCCCCCCTCCATCTGCAGGCAGCACTGTCACCCCGCTTCTCTCCAGGTGACATTTGAACACTTCCCTCCAGCTCCACTTGCCCACCTTCCAGCAAGGTTAATATTTTAATATGTTTAATGGCTCATTCCGGCTCAGCCGCCCCTGCCCGTGGTTTGTCCAGGGTCATCCATTATGCCAGGAACAATTTCGGAGTGCGAGGTTCCTGTTTCTGTCCTCCACTCTCCCGAGGGTGGAAGGTCAGTTTGCGCTTCCAGGTTTTAATTAAAGTGTGATGAACTGCCTCTGCCAGCCCTAGTCTGGGAATGTAGCTCCGTGTGGGATGAAGGAGCTTCTGCCGGCAGCACTCCGGCTCTCCGGAATTACCCCAGCCAAGGACCTGACCCCAGGATCTCCTTTACACCACCCAGGGCAGCTGTAGCTTCTCAACTTCTCCCTTCATGGACATGGGAACTGCAGGAAGGTCTGATTTCAGTGGCCAAATGGAAGAGCCAGGAGGGAGGACGGGGCATGGTTCTCCTTGCAGTCCACCTACAATGAGAAACCCCTCGGGAGGGCCAGATGGGGCTGAGCTCTCCGGGTGGGTGGTGGAGGAGTTGTCATGATTTGTTGGGGTTTTTTTATTTAAATAATTCTCTCTACATTAATAAACAGCATTTTTGGTTAGTAAATAATATGCCCTTTCTCTCCTGCCATCTCTCCAATGCAAATACGTGCCCTGATCTATATTCTATATATTCTGCCTTTCTCACTCCCTCACTTGGGAGGAGCTGCAAATTCTGGTGGGAACAGAGTGCTAATAGAAAAGGGCCTCTAAAGATATTTGAAACATGACCAAGAAAGGACAGAGGGAGATTCAGCCTCAGATATGCTGGAAAATCTAGGAGATGGGCCAAGAGAGGGGGAATATCGGAAGCATGATCGCCAAGAGGGAAAAGTTCACTGGGAAGCATTAATTGGGGTGAAAGTGGGTAGCACAGATGGAAATCAGCTACGTGGGGCAATGATGTGACCAGAGGCACCACGGTGGCACGGAGCTACCCTGGTGTTGGGGTAATTCATCTGCCTCAACCCATGGGAGCAGAGGTGTGCCCTCCACATCCATCCAAGTGGGGATGCGCCAATTTACCAGTTCTTGCTGGGTTTATGGTATTTTCCTTGTTGAAAATCCCAAATTCTGGAATCCTGTGATTATCTGGAAATCTGGAATCTGCAGAATTGTGACTTCAATCCTGCATAGGGCTTTATTTCTTTGGGTAGTTCCTAGCCCTCAGGTTTGCAGGCAAAAGCTCGGTTACGCCCTAAAGGCTCAGGAAGCAGAAGGCAAATTTAGGGGAGGAAAAAAAAAAACCCACGGAGCGATTGATTTATTTTTAAAATCTCATCATTTTTATGCCAGTCTCATTATATTTTTTTTAATGCCTGACTCATGATTTTCTCGAGTGTTTGCTGTTGGCAGGGCTGTGTGTGAGTGTGACGGCGCCTGTGCAGTGCGAGTCTGAGACAGCGGCGCTGGGGTCTTCAAGGGCTGCTGAATATTTCTCCACCACCATTGTCAAGCACATGGTTTTCTTATTAAAAATAAAAAAGGAGACTAGCACTGGGCATTGAGTCATTGTGCAGCTTTTTAGGTGCTTGTGGGAGAGCAGGGGAGATGCTAAAGGGGAATAAGCCCCCCCTTATGACTCCTGGCAATGCCTTAGGGGATATTTTAAGGTCAGAGGGATCAGTGTTTATGTGCAGGTCCCTATGTATAAAGATCTAATAAATAGCCTGTGGAGGTCAAGTCTCTCACCACCAGGGACTCGTTCTGTGACCTGGAAGTAAATTGTCTCTCTCCTTTGGTAAGAGGGTGGACTGGATCTGTTGCCCAAGATGGGGCTTGGGTGTTGGTTAATGTATAAAATGTGCTTCAAAGATGAAAAATATTTTGGAGATGCTTCAAGCTCTCGACAAGCATCTGTGTTCGCTTTGCAGGAACCCAGCAGCAAGCAAAGTGCCTGAATACTTTGTCACAGACAAAATCTGCTGTGTGTGCAGCTCGGGGGTGCAGGGCTGGCTGCTTCCCAAGGCTTGCCATGGCCATGGAATTTGTGGGCACTTCTGCTTCCTGCTTGCTTTAGAGAGGGGTGTCACAGCCCAGCAATGCCTGGGGCTTTGCAGAGGTGTCACAGGCTGGAGCACTGCAGCAGAGCTGTGCCTGCACCCGTTCCCACATCCCCTGCTCTGGGTCCCCCAGAGCACCGGGATGAGCTTCTGCATCCACATCCCAGCAAGAGTGAGGCCGAGTTTCCTATGGCTTTCCAGCTTCCACAGTGGCTCCAGGTGATGGAGAAGGTGTGGATGCTCAGGGAGGCTTGGGCCAGTGGTGAAATGTTCAGGAGGAGTTTTTACTGTTGTGGATTTGCTGTTGTCTAATATAGGGTTGGATTCACACACAACTCCAGACTACTAGTAAAGCATCTCTTAGTTGCTGGTTTGCATGAATATGGTAGATAGTATCCCTGAGACCCCATAACTGTTGGTTTCAATCAAGGATCTCAGAGTTGCACAGCAAATTTATTAGGTATAGTGTGATCACAGAGCCTTCACTTCCTTGGGAAGCCTCCTTTGACTCAGTTTTGCTGATCAAAATGACATGATCTTGCCCGAGCAGCTTTCTTTGTGGATTGCCCTGCCCATGCTGTGTGCTGCCCACTCCCTGCCAGCCCTAACGGTGCCTTTTCTCTCCAAGGGAAGAAGCGATGCTGTCCACCTACTTTGAAACCATCAATGACTTGCTCTCCTCCTTCGGGCCGGTCCGAGACTGCTCCCGCAACAACGGTGGCTGCACCCGCAACTTCAAATGTGTTTCGGATCGCAAGGTGGACTCGACAGGCTGCGTGGTAGGTACCATGGCTGCTGACCCCCAAGGCTGGCATCTGTTCTAGGGACAAGCTGGAGGGTGACGTTGCCTGTTTCCTCTCCAGGGATGTGGCCAAGGGGATGTGCATGCTGGCGGTGGGCTCCTCCCAACCGTGGGGCCTTCACAGCATATCACATACTCCTGAAGGACCACAGGGAAGGAGCCTGGGGGCTCAGATCACAGAATCACAGAATCCTAGGGGTTGGAAGGGACCTCGAAAGATCATCCAGACCAACCCCCCTGCCAGAGCAGGGTCACCTAGAGTCCATCACACAGGAACGCATCCAGGCGGGGTTTGAATGTCTCCAGCCAAGGAGACTCCACAACCTCTCTGGGCAGCCTGGTCCAGTGCTCTGGCACTCTCACAGGAAAGAAGTTCTTCCTGATATTCACATGGAACCTCCTGTGCTCCAGTTTGCAACCATTGCCCCTTGTCCTATCACTGGTCATCACTGAAAAAAGCTTGGCTCCATAAATGATGGGCAAAAGATGAGCAAAAGAAAAATGCTTGAGGCTGATGGTCCTTTTCCTGCTTGTCAAGATAGCATGGGCTGAAGCCAATCTTGCTTTTTCTTCTGCCTTGTGCTTCCCAGCGTGGGAGAAAGATGAAGCATCTCCCCGTCCTCTCCCCCTCCCGGGCCCCTCTGATACCCTTGGAGTTTTGATTTGTTTCTGAACGTGCTCACGTCTTGCCAGGCAATCTGCTGAGTCCCAGGTTTTGCAATCCCTTCCTCCACAAGACCTCTTAGACCCTAGACTGTTAGTTTTGGGCAGAGGCTTTGAATCATTCCCAGCTATTGATTCACAGGGGGTTTTGCTATTCTCCCAGGTAGGAAGAGCAGACCCTAGCACCTCTGCCAGCAATAACCCATCTCCCCAACAGCAAAGCTGCCTCTTCCCTGCACGTGAAGCTTGTGTGAGTCTGGTATGACATGCAAAGCCTTGGGAAACTGGGGGAAACCTAGAGCATCCCTTCTTGTCTGTTGTAGGAGCTGTCTGCCTGCCAGGCAGTGGGTGGGGAGCCCCAAGGGGGTCCAGAGCTCCCCCCACCCCAACCTGCCCTGCAAACACGTACCCTCTGCTCCAAAGCCCCGCAAAACCCCTCTGCCCCTTCCCTCCCCTCTCTCTGCGGGCGAAGCCACCGTCGCCCCATCCCTCCCATCTGGCCAGAGGAGGGTGTTCAGTGTCTCTTTATTTATTGAAGATGTTTATACACGGCAGCCAGGAAAGGTCAGGCTGGAGCGGGGCTGTCCCAGGGGTGGTGTTTTCATTATCCCCTTCTCCCATTGCTTGTTAATGCCATTTAGCACGAGAGCCTGGCGTGTCACCAGCAGTGCCTGGCGCCATCCCCCCTTGCTGCTCCTCTCCCTTTCCTCCTTTCTTTTCCCATTGTTGTTTTCTTTTGTTCCCTTTCCCATGTTGTGGCTGCCTTTCTGGTCTTTCAGGGGTTTTTCCCTGTTGTTTTTGGGTGTTCCTTCTCTCTGAATGCCAACGTGCCTCCCAGACACTGTCAGAAGCAATTGGAGCTCGATCATCCTGTGCTGCTGGGAGGAGATGATTCTTTTTAAAAATCAGGATATATTAAGATAGAAATTGTCAATAAATTACAGACCTAGCGCTCACCACGCCGGCATGGGGAGAAGTAGAAATTGAAAACTGTGTCACTCAGGGAAGATAACCCCCTGCTTCTGTAATACCTAACTGAGACTTTCTGCAGAGAGAATGAACAGTGTGCAGTGAGGAGGGAAAGGAGGATCAGCAGGAGCCATTCTCCTGGAGTGCAGCTGCTCCCCAAGAGTCCTGACACATGGGGACCACAGGACCCCTGGTTTCCCTGCATCCCACCAGTCTGCCAGGATCGTGAATCCCATGGGGACAGGAGACAGCCATAGAGATGCCTGTCCCTCCTCCCTCTGCTCTTTACCCCTTTTTCCCCCCACTGCAGAGGTGTGAGGCTCCTCTGCCCCTTTCCACAGCCCCTGGTTGTGGGGTGAAGCCCCCCAGTTCCCCAGTCCCAGTTGCAGCCTGAGGACAGCAGAGCTGAGCTCCCCAGGGGCAGTTTGGAGATGGCTGCTGCATCCTTGCTCCAGCGCATGTCTCTCCCTGCTTCCCATTGGACTGACACCAGGGGCACAGTGCTCCATCCCTCCCATCTCTCCCAGCCCCATGCAGTGTTGTACCCTCATCACCTGCTGGTAGGTCCCTCTCCATGGCAGGGCTATGATCTGAGCTCTGGAGGACACTGTCCTGTGTTTCTGTCCATGGGTCCATAGCCGTTGCCTGGAGAGAAGCCTAATGGGTGGCAGCACCCAGTCCCAGGTTGTGCTCTTGGTGCTGAGCAGGGTCACAGGTGATGGGAGCTGAGTTTTGGAGCTCACCACAGCCCTGGTGTGTGACCCTGTAGCATCTTCTGCACTGGTCCCTGCGCTGGGCGAGACGTCCCCTCCTCATCCCACCCCTGCTCCTGGGGTCTGCCGAGTGTGAGCTGGGCTTCCCATGCCAGCAGGAATGGGATCATTTGCTACACATTTGCAAGGATGTCAGTTAGTTTTAAAGCTGAACTGCCATGAACTCAATTTGCCAATTTGGTAAGTGCTGTGGGCAATATTGGGATGTAATTTAATTAAGCCATCCCCTTTTATAGAGTTCAGGGAGCATTTGCGTGCTAATTTTAGCACTAGGTTTGCTTCAGCTTTACTTGGGACACTGTTTCACAAATCATGACATGTTGTTAATCTTTACCAGTCAACAGTTTATTAATTTGCCAAGGACTACAGAGGTATATAATCAGTGGTTCATCAATCAAGGCTAAATCCAACAAATGTTCCAGGCAGGTACTGAACATAAAATATACGTGCAGCCTTGTAAGCAATTAATACACAGCAGAGCTGGAGCCTTGCTGCTCAACCAGGGAACAGCACAAATCTCCAAGATTTCTTATTCCTTTTATATATAATCATCATCTGTTACCAGTTCTTTCGTGACCTTAATACCACTTCCAGTAATTCTGCAAGGACTGGGGATGTATTTATCACCGGGCTGTTATAGTGGGGTGGGCTCTGCTGTTACCTGATTGTTTGGCCTTAAAAGGACTTGGTAAAAAGTGAAGGGCAGTTGCTTGCAGCTGGTAGTGGAGTCTCCAGGGACAGCCTCCTGGGGCTTACGGAGGAGAACCGAGAAGGTCCCGTTGCTCAGTTCAAACCCTGCGTGCACAGTGACACCTGGAAGTGTCACCCCAAAGGCTGCGCAGTGGGGTCCTTGCCCCGAGGGGTGACAGCTCTCCAGCTTCCAGCCCTAACTTTCTCCCTTTTTCCCCTCCTCTCATGGCTTTTCTGTTATTTTAGGTGTACCCAGTAGATGGCATCAGTGCGTAAAGGTTTTCTGCAGCTCTTTTCTTATCGGAGGCCCTTTTTCCTTGGCTAGTTCCAAGAACCGGGAGCTGTAACCTTGCAAAGACCTTGGCATTGCTAACCCGAGCTTTGCCTTTCAGCCCTACCTTGCAACACAGCAAAGCAATCCCCAAGCTCTAGAAAACCTGTTTCTGTGCTGCTTTTCCTTGTTGCACACTAGAATTGCTGTCGGGTCTGAGGAAGCCACGGGCATTTCCCAAGAAAACAAAATCCCCGCAAGCTTCTCTAAATCTGGTGGTTCTGCTCTTCACCTTGAGTCTGTTGTATGTTTTGTACCATCTTACAAGGATTGCAGCAAACCAGGAGAAACTGTGCTGCAGGAATAAGTCAAATTATTGCCAGAAAGGGAATATATATTGCTGATCCTTTCTGCCAGCAGGGTGGTAGCTGCTCAGCCTGAAGGGAAGATGCTGAGGGAAGGAAAGGGCTTGACCCTCGTGTGTCAGTGGTTTATAATTTGAGATAAAAACCTGTGACTCAACCCTGAGGGACTGAAAGAAACACCTGTAATGTGGCTTAAATCCAAGTTTCCTCACCTGTCTGTCAGCTCTGCTTTGCTCACTGCTGCCAGTCCTCTCGTCTGCCTGGAGAGAAGGCAGCTCTGCCTCTCATCTGCTGCCCCATGGACATGCCCATCTGTGAGCCCTGGCAATGCAGGATTGCAGCCCCAGGGAAATAAGAGGCATGGGGGTTTTTCCCAAGGAAAGTGAGCTTTGGTCTTAGCACGTGAGCTGGGTGAGGAGGTGGTTGATTCCCCTCTGGTGCATGTTGGGCATCCTTGGCATCGCTGTGGGAGGAGGCAGCAGTGCAGTGAAGGTGCATGTCTGAGCCCTGTGGTGTCTCTTGGGATGGGCTCTCACCACCATGAGGACCTCCTTGAGATGCAGGAGGGCAGGTGCTGCCCAGCTGGTGGTGGGGAAGTCAGCTTGGGGTCCCACGCTGAGGTAGCAGCAGAATTATTTTGAGAGAGAAAAAAGTATGGTTTGGCTCCAAGCATGTTTGAACTGTTCCTCTCCCCAACCAGGGGCTCAGCCCATCAGGCAGGAGGGACTTTGCCTGGCTCAGCAGTGCAGAGGGGAAAGCATCTACCAGAGAGGCTCTTAATGAAGTTGTGGTCCATGGTGACACCAGGATGATGTCGGTCCCAGCCTTTTTAGACAGAGAAGGAAGAGAAATTTGGCAGGTCCACACAGGCGTATAAGCCTTAGCACAGCTTGTCTGGAGTTAATCCTTTTCTTTTGCTCTCTTCCACATCAAAACAATGTTCCTTAGCTGCTGCAAAACAGGACAGAGAAATGGCTGCATTTAAGAGTGTAACCATTTCGGGGAGAAATGGGATTAGAAATGAAGGAGCAGGGCAGTGGCTACCACTCTGATCTCCTCCTTCTAGCATGAGTCACCCAGGTGTAGCTTGGGGATCAAGGGGAGGGACTTTGAAATAAAGTGGAGGATGCTGAGAACTGATATTCTGGGGGGGGAAACTGGGTGCTTGGGAGTTTCAGCCCCAACCAGAATGCTGTTCAGAAATCCTCCACATATGTGAAAATTCCAAAATATTTTGGTTCAAAACATCTCCTTTCTATGGAGGAGAGGGAAATGTTTAATTTCAACATTATCATCTGGAGCTTTATGTTAGATATTGCATTATCCCAAAGTACAGCCTGAAATAAAAACAAAATTAGGCAGTGGAAATCGAAACATTTCAACCTTGTCAAAATTAAATGCTTTCCTAATTTCCCAATGAATTTCGGAATGTAATTGATGGAATCCCACAAAGCACTTAAGCTTCATCAAATCTGCATTTTTCTGACAGACAATTGTTCATTGAAAAATAAAAACTCATCCGCCCCTGCCTTATGAGGCACCTAGCTAATTATGTGAGAGATGCACACGCAGGGAGGGAGGTGGGGAGGAAAACATTCTCTTCTAATCCCTTAAACTTTAGCTGGCTCCTTGGAGCAGAAGATGACTCCTTGTGCATGTCATGGTTGGAAGCAGAAGCCCCCTGAGTTCAACAGCAAGCCCCCCTCCGAAGGAATCTGCATTTTGGATTGATCTTGTTAAGCCAGGTAACTGCCTGTGATGAAAATGGGATTTGAGGAAGAGAGAGAAGCAAAGGATGGCAAAAGCCACTGGTGTCAGCAGGGCAGGGAGTGGAGGGGCAGGTGGGAGCCCACTGCCCTCCTGCCTTTGCTTTCAGTGCTGCAGAAAGGGGTTTGCACCATGCCAGCAAGTGGTGGTTAAATGTGAAAGCGAGTGGAATAGCTCAGGAGGCACTGAGGTGAGCTGGAGGTCTCTCCCTGCACTGGGAAGAGGGATTTTGGGTGATAAAAGCCCCATTTTCTCCCGTGCTGGCTTTTTCAGTGGCGTTGCTCGGAGGGCTTGGCTGGCACCAGCCCTCACCCCTCTGCTCCCCCACAGACTGGGATGCTTTGTGTGTTGTGGTTGCAGCTGGGCTGGGTCTTTGGGTTTGGGTTGGGTTGTAGGATTTGATGTGTAGCGTTGTGTCTGGGCTGTAGCCTGGATGTCAGGTGGGACAGGAGCTGAAGGTCTCCCAAAGGTTTTTGGAGGTGCCAGCCTCTGCTGTGGCTAGGAAGGGAGGTGCCTCGATGGACAGGAGATGCCAGCGAACCTCAAAATGGGCTGTTGGTGACTCCTGGAGGGGGAGCAGCTGGAAGGTTTCCACTAGCTTGATTTCCTTTCTCCAGGAGCATTGAACACTCAAATCTGTGTACAGAGCATCCCCCCAGCTGCTTGAAACAAATCCAGCCCACTTTGAATTGAGATGCAGACGTACATACAGAGACTTGCCTGAGAGTTCACACAAGAACTGTGTGGTGGCCAGAGGCAAGGAGATGCTGCCTCATTGCCTGGAGCTTTGGTGTCCTCCTTGAGGCTCCCAGCCCACTGTTATGGGGGGACCAAGCCGAGGAGCATCAGCTATCACAGTGTGTGCTTGGGAGCCTGGAAGACAGATGGGTTTGGTTTTCTGAGGCTAAAATAATGATTGATGATCTTGAAAGGGAAAAGGAAGCAGGGGGAAAGGAGGGAGATGAAAAAGAGTGGGAAGATAATGACTGTTATTTCAGAAAACAGTTGTAATGTTTCCCTCTGGGAAGGCTGCTGCCCCGCCAGCGGGGTGTTGGGGAGGGGTCTGCCACAGCCAGGGTGGGGGTGAGGACATCACTGCCCCGAGGAGAGGTGGCCCTGGAGACACTGCCTGGAACTGACAGCCACTTCAGCAAGCAGCTTTTTGGGCTGCTTTGCCAAAATTTTAAGACGGGAGGGATCAATCTCACCAGCAGAGACTGGGCTGTGTGCAGCCAGACTCTGGTCCTGCTGCTGCTGAGGAACCTTGCTCACTGGGGGCCTTCTGGGCCAAGAAAGTGAAGGCAGAATAAGCCGAAGCTGTCTGAATATATATGGGCACTGAGGAGTTTACTGCGTTTGTCTCATTTCTGAGCTCCAACAAGCAAATAAAATACACACCAGTGCGTGGTTGGAGCTTGTTAAAATGCTGGCACTTGTACCTCAGCAATGCCTCAGATTAATGGTTTTGTCTCACGCTGAAGAGGTTCCTTGGTGAGGAGTGAGGATGCCTCTGAACAAAGGGGGGTCATTAGGGCCTTTGGACAGGGCACGAGGTGCCTCAGCAGCACTGAGCCACCAGCCTCAGGCCAGTAGTGCTGGGGATGCAGCTTGGGGAAGCTGCACGGGACTGGGATCCTGGATATCACCTCTGGACACAGCCAGACATGGGGATGTGGTACCTGGAATGGTGCTGGCAGCCAGGGGGTTGGTGGCAGCTTCCCTGAGTGGTTTTGAAGAACAGGGGAGGAGCTGGGCTCCTCTGCGCCCAGAGCATCACCTCCGGCACCCTGGCATGGGAGAAGTCTGGGCTTTTATCTCTGACAAAAAGGCTGCTATTGTTGAGAAAACAGAGCAGAATAATAAAAAGGGCGGTTTATTCTCTACAGAAACATTTTATTAAATATTCTTTTCTTTTTTTTTTTTAACTTAATAACAGAAGAGAGGAGCTGAGCTGAGAAACCCCGGCAGGTAGCTCAGCTGGAGAGCTGGTGTCCTCTCCTCCGGGGGATCCGTGTCAGTAATGAGACTGGGATTTTATTTCCAGTGACCCCCTCACCCTTCTTGCTGCTAACGAGCTTTGTAAATGAGAAAGGAAAAGAAGTATCTGGACAAGTTAGAGAGCAAAGGCTCCTTTTTTTTTTCCTAAGATGCAACCTTGAAGGAGTTTTGGCAGATTCTTGCTCTCTTTCCCCTTGAAGATGATCCCACTCCCGTCGCGTTTGCTCTGGCTGTGCTGAGGATGATGTTAGTGGGCAGAGGAGCTGTGCTGAGTCCTGGTGGCAGGAGGCCATGTGGTGTCACACGCCATGCCAGGGTGGTGGAAGTGAGCACGGGCATCTCATTTCATTCCAAGCTGCAGCCCCGTGTGTCGGCCAGGCTGGCTCCGGTGGCCTTCTGGGGCGGGCAGCAGACAAGTGGCAGCAGGTCCTGCCAGCACTGCCACTCTGTGTCACCTTGGTGATGTCATTTAAAAGGGAAAAAGCCCATTTCTCCCCAAACCAGGTAAAAATAGCACTTTCTTATTCAGCATATCCATCCCCTGTGCGTACTTGGAGTCCATTTGCTGGCTGCTATGACTAAAGTGCAGACCTGGGTGCTCTGCCTGGTGGGGCTGGGAGGGGATGAGCCATTGCCTGGCTGTGCCAGCCCAACCTGCTGAGGTGCTGGGGTTCCACCTTAGCAAACCTGTCAGCAGCAGCAGCCAGGGCATCATAGCTGTGGGCACGTTTAGCCTGCAGGATCTGTATTATCAGTGCTAATGCAGATGAATATGAGAAAGTAAATTTTCTTTTCCAATCCCAAGAGCAATTTTCAGGGCTGGCCGTCATCGCAGGGAAACCAATTCACTGCTGTGCAGGCAGAGTGGATTTGCAAGGTGGTGGAATTACATTTGTATGGTAACGACTTCTCCCTGGCTTTTGGAGCAGATCATGAGCTGGAGTCTCCCCCTACCTCCCCTTTCCTCTCCATAACATGGATGAAGTACTGAACCCTCTTAGAATCATAGAATCATTATGGTTGGAAGGGACCTCCAGGGTCATCAAGTCCAACCTTTATCCCATCATATTCCTGACCATTAGACCATCAGACCAAGCTGTGAGGTGTTTTTGCTTGTCAGATCCATGGTGAAGGATGGTTTGGGAGTTTGAAGCCAGCATGGGTCTAACGTGGCAAACCACAAACAGCTTTGGCTTCTGAATAGCTGACTAGTGGTTTGTAGGATCCCTTTGCCTCCCTGGATAAATGGATCCATCCCGTATCTGGATGAGGTTGCACAGAGGTGGTTGGCTGGAAGCTGCTGGGACACCATGTCTCACCAGCCTTCCTGCCATTGGGGAGGGACATTTCACCTGTGATCACCCGGACAGAATTATTGGCTGAGTTACTTATCGATTTTCTAATAATTTTCTGACACAGCCCCACGCCCCGTGTCACTGCCAAGGCAGATCACAAATTGAACTGCAGCTGAATTGATGGGGAATTGATTAAAACTCACCATAATTACTGGTTCTCAGCTGCCTGAGCCAGACAAATCAATGTCAGCAATAACAGATCTGATCCTTTATAAAAGCCCAGCAAATGCAGAGCGAGCACTGGTTGTGTAAGCCCACCCGGGAGCCCAGTCCAACCCTTCAGCACAGCCTGGGAAGTTGGGATTAGCACGAGCTGGCTTTTTCCTGGCTCATTTCTGGCTACACTCAGCCTGTGGGTGAGGACATAGTTGCACCCCAATAGGCTTTAGGTTTCTCCCTGCTCTAATCTATAGCTGAGACAACCCGAACGCATCCCCAGGACAGGCAGATCTATAGTAAAGTTTTATTGTGCTCAATAGTTGCTCCATCCACCTGTTCATCCCTGCAAACCCCTCTGCTCAGGGCATTGCCTCTCCCACTGCCCCTGTGTCCCTGGCTGGTACCAATTGCAGAGCTCACTGGTTCTCCAGGTTTGCTGGCCCTGGTGTCTTGGTCCCCCCCAGCCCCACTGAACAGGGACCCCTCCAGTGTTTGTGTGTTGGCTACCAAAGCTTTCTGTCCCTGGAGAGCTTCTTGCTGTGACATTCCAGCTGGCAGGAGAGCCGGGGATGGGTGTGGAGGGGAGCAGTGCTTTCTTGGGAGAATTTTGTGCTGAGCTGTTTCCTGCCAGGAATAATTAGGATGCAGAGTTACAAACAGAAAGGAAGCACATTTTGTGGTGATTAAAAGATGAAACTGGAGGGCTACCCCAAGGGTGGTCTCAAGCATAGTGGGGCTAAGGGAGGGAGGGCTTTGGTGACCCACTAGCCCAGTCCTGAGGAAAGAGCCATTATCTTCCTCTGTGAACTGGGAAAGATGCTGAGCTCAGCACACGGATCAGTGCCAGGGTGAGCATCCCTAGTGACAGCTCAGAAAGCCAGGACCGATCCTCTGGCTGTGATCCTGTGGCTTTTGATGAGTTAAGGTCCCATCCAGTTGCCTTCAGCACCCTGAAAGATCCCTCAGGAGCTCCAGAGGGGTCTTGGGCAGCATCCCAGACTTCCCCATCCCCATTGGTGTGGGAAGAGCAGCAGAGAGGAGGATGCGGTGCCGTGGAGCGGAAGATGCTGTTTGCATCCTTGTCCTCCAGGGAGATGCATTGCTGCCAATTTGCACAGCTCGTTCTTACCATGGGGCTGGCAGACAAGGAGGAGGCCACAGGAGATGAGTGTTGGATCTGTGGTTTCACAAACACACTTCCCCTGCTGCTGTTTCCCAGGCAGCTCAGCAGTGAAAAGCACAGATTGTTCTAAGTGTCCTCTCCTCCTTTGTATTTATTCTGTCTATGCAGCTAGAAAGCTTCCTGCTCCCCTCTCTTCTGCTGTTCTGTGCCTACTGTTTCCCAAGCTGCCTCCCTGGGGCCCTGCCTGTGCCCTGCCTGTGCCCTGCCTGCTCTGCAGAGACTGGCACCATCCTATTCCAGAGCCCTTCACTGCCAACATCCTTTGGGTAAAAGAGCCTCCTGCCTTTCAGCCTTCCCTGGGCTCCCCTTCCCACCTCACCCAGTGCCCGCAGGGAAGGTGCTGAGGTGTCCAAGGTCCAGTCGAGCTGCAGAGCTGAGGGGCCAGCGAGGTGTCTGAGGGACATCAGGGGTGGGGACACCTGAGACATCACAGTGGAAAACAGCACAGGGTTGCTAGGAGGTGCAAAGAAACTTCTCATCACTTGGATGAGGTGGGCCAGGACTCCTTAAAGCGTCTTTCTGATGTCCCCTGCAGGCAGTTTGCTACTGGAGTAGCCGAGAGTGAGCAAGGCTCAGCAGCCCTCTCCTGTCAGAGTGACAGCAAGCACAGGTCCAGGGTCTCCTGAACTTTTATTATTATGTACAGCATTTTACTCACATGGAAAAATTGATTTTCAAGCACAAAGTGTAGTGGTTTCATAACCTTTCTTCTGCTTGACAGAGGTCATTTATAACCTACCTTCATCACTACCTGTACAGGCTCCAGTCTAACTCATCCTCAAGAAATTCCATAATACCTTTTTAATTGGAAGCTGATCCTAGGCAAGATTTATTTTATTTTTTTCAAGGACTGGCCTGTTTGTTGTTGTTTGTGTGTGTGCATGTTTGGCAAAAGGAGATAAATAATGCAAGTGGAATAGAAGACTGCTATAATCTGGGTGACAATTTATTGATGGCATTTGCTGCCAGCTGGCTTTTATCTTTTGGGACAAGGAAATCCAGCTGGGGAATTGAAATTAAACCCCAGAGCCAGACTCCCAGCTTGTGTGAATCAGCGTGGCTCCCTCTGCCACAGAAAACTGTTCTGGTGAGCCTGGGATGCAATCCTGCCCTCCCCCAGTCCTGCCTCCACCGCGGGCTGGTCCTGCCCACAGCTGCCTCCTCCCACAGGAGGCAGCGAGGTGCTTTTGGAGATGATGCCAAGGCCACCTTCACTGGCCCACCTGGCATGTGCTGAGATGGTTTTCTGGGTCACTGCAAGCTCTGAGATGGTTTTCTGGGTTGGTCCCAGGTGTTGTGATGGTTTTTCTGGGTCACACCAGACTTCTCTGCATCCCGAAGGGACAGGTGACCAATGCAGAGGGTTTCTGCAGCACGTCACAGAGCTGGTCACAGAATCACACAGAATCACAGAATGTTAGGAGTTGGAAGGGACCTCAAGAGATCATCTAGTCCAACCCCCCTGCCAGAGCAGGACAACCTAGAGCAGGTCACACAGGAATGCATCCAGTTGGTCATCACGCTCTGTCCCATACCAGCTTGAGGCTTCATTGCTGTGTAATTCTGCTGCCTCAGGGATTTCACTCTCCTCCGGAGGGAGGATGGGAAGTGTGGTCCTCACCCTGTGGTCCTTGCCCCCTCCCCAGAGGCTATGTGAGGTGGTGCAGAGCCCTTGGGGCTGCCCCATCCATCACTTGGGATGAACTCACCTCCTTCAGATGGAGATGGAGTTCAGCAGCACAACACACAAATCCCTCTGGCTCATGGGTGGGCACTGCCCTGGAAGGACACCCACCAGAGTAGGTGAGGATCCACAGGTGACCCTACCATGTCCCCTCTCTCTCTGCAGTGCCCCGAGGACCTCCGACCCATGAAGGACGGCACCGGTTGCTACGACTACTCCAAAGGGATCGACTGCTCAGATGGCTTCAACGGTGGCTGCGAGCAGCTCTGCCTCCAGCAGACCCTCCCTCTGCCCCATGACCCCTCATCCAGCACCATCTTCATGTTCTGCGGGTGAGTCCCCTCCAACGTTCCTGCATCTCCTACCAGCAGCTAAATAACCCCCTGCCAACCCTCCTCCTCTGCACCCCAGCCCCAATCCGGTGTGCTGGGCATCCAAGCAGGTCGCTGTTTATGGAGCCAGCTTCCAGCAGGGAATAGAGGCACCTGGTTTGCCTGCGGGCAGAATCCTATGGGAGTGTGAGGAGCAATGTGAGCAGATGCACCTTCCTCCTCCCCCCCCACCGTGTGACAGTACAGCACAGCTTGATCTGTGACTCAGCGTGAAGGGACCCAGAAATCATACCCTGCGTGTTGGAGGGGGAAAGTGGAGGATTTTTTAAAAGATACTGGGTTTTTTTTCTCCCCTGTGCCTCTCTTAAAATAGAGTTTCATCCATGATTTTGGCTGGGATCCTATAATCCTACACAATTTAGCACTTTCTCTCAGGAAAAGCTCCCTGGCTACTGTACGTTCTAAAAGGATCTCAGTGATGCTCTGGCTTGGTGCTGTGCAGCTGCAGGCAGTGGTCCCTCACCCCAGCCCCATGCCTGGGTCTGCACATCACAGCCCTTGGCTGGGTCACGCTCACGGGCACACGCAGGAACCCCCTTCATATCCCTCTGGGAAGGATTAGGGTTAGGAAGGGAAAAAGACCCCTTTGGGGAAGGAAATGCCCACAGATTCACAGCAGTAACTCTGAGGAGCATCCATCAAGTTCCAGTGCTGCAGGTGCAGCAGAGACCTCGTGCAGTCTTGGCCACTGGCTGCTCCTTGGAGAAGAACAGCCCGGGAGGCTCTGCCCATGTCAGCTTCTCTCTATTTTTTTTATCCCTTTTTGCTGGTTCATTATTTCCCCCCCCCATCTTATTTTTTTCTTATTGCTCAGCAGCACAGAACAGCTGATTGCCTAGGAGAGAGCACATTGCTTCTGCCACGCCTGCAAAAGGGGTTGGAAATCCATGTAGGCACAAACAACCTTCCTGGGGAGGGTCTAGAAAATCTTGGGACATTACATGGATGGCCTCCATCTGCACCCACGCAGGGGATCTGCATTTCAATCTTCCATCCTCAAGGATGGAGACTGTTTCCCTTTTTTTTAAATATACAATCCCTTTCCAAGGCAGAGCTGCACTTTGGGAACAGGCAAGCAAAAGTGCAACAGACGGGTGGGAGTTTCACTCGCAGCAGTAAAACACAGCAGAGGAATGGGAGAAGGGACCAAGCCCAGATGGAGGTGGGACTGATGTTGCAGAGCACTGTGACTACGGGGAAGAAGGGGCAAGCAGGGAATGGAAGTTTCCTTGGAGCTGCAGTGCTGGGGAAAAGGCCAAAGGAAGGAGAAGAGAAGGAGGGGAGGCAGGATGAGCACATGGAAAAGATGCCATTGATGTCTGCAGTGTCTATAGTTAAATCACATCCCTGCTGCCTGCCTGTGCTCCCTTCACTGCCTGTCGAAGGTGAGCATGTGCATTGTACCCACAACGTGCTTGGAAGTGAGACCAGAGAGTGAAGGAGCAGCCACGCTGGAGCTGCTTCCTCGCAGGACATCACTGCTGGGTGGAAATATGGGCAGGAACTTGATTTTGCTTTGTTCTTGCCTGGGAAATGTTTGTGCCCACACAAGGGCACAGGTGGACAGAGGCTGTTGGTGATGGTTGAGCAGTCGATGTGCAGTGGGGGCAGCTCCCAGGCAGGGAGTGTGGCTGCAGGCAGGCAGGGTGGTTCTGGAAGGAAGGATGGATGTTTGGAGCCAAGCACGGGTTTGCTGGTCGCCCAACCAAGCTGCTGCACAGCACATGGGCTCTGCAATATCTCTGCCTTCCTGGGCAGCTGCTGCAGGTGTGGATGTTGCTCAGCTGGGCTTGGCAGAGCCTTGTCCCATGTCAAGGCTCGGGGGGTGGTGTGCTCTCTGCTTGGCCCATCTGACATAGCTCTTGGTGCTCCGCAGGTGTGTGGAGGAGTACAAGCTGGCCCCTGATGGGAAGTCCTGCCTGATGCTGTCTGACATCTGCGAGGGCCCCAAGTGTCTGAAGTCAGATGCCAAGTTCAATGACACCCTCTTTGGGGAGATGCTTCATGGCTACAACAACAGGAGCCAGCACGTCAACCAAGGGCAGGTGTTCCAGATGACATTCAGGTATGGCCTGGTTCTGCTCCTGGTTTTGGGAACATTGGGATGGTGAGATGAGACCAAGGTCCATTGGTGCAGAGTCAGCATCTCTGACATGTTCACTAGGGGAAGAGAACAAGAAGACAACAAACATCCATGGTTTTCCTGGTTGCTCATCCTTCACGCAGGCAGCAGCACGGGACCCTCCTGGGCCAGTGTGTGTCTCGTTAGCCAAGTGTTTAACTGCCTTTGATGGGCTTTTCTCTGTGGTGTTTCCTTATCTCTGATGTCTTTCATCTCCACGATAGCCTGTGACAATGAGTTTCAATGTTTGTGTGTAGCATGGAAGAGCATTTCCTTTGGCACGTTTTCAACCTCTGTGAGCTGGTTTTATTCAGGGTTCCCAGTTACAGTACTGGGAGGAGCCGTGAATATAATGATGTAAATAAGCTGAAGGTCAATACCCCACCAGAGTGCCAGGAGCAGAGAGCTGGGGGTGTTTGCAGGCTGCATCCCAGGTGTATTGGGGTGCTGAGGGTCAGGTGCAGGTGGGGAGAGCAGGGTCTGAACTGCCCCAACCTCCATCTTGCAGTGCTCATGGAGGAGTGCTTGCTGATAGCTGCTGAATTCAGGGCTGGAAAATTAGTTGATTCATTTCTTTTTCTCCAGTTCTGCATTTTGGTTAGGTGTAAACCAAGGTGTGTGAGTCTCAAAGCAGCAGTGCTGGTCACAGTCAGGAGAGGGTCCAGCCCACATCCCACCCAAACACCACTCACCCTTGCCCAGCATCTGCCAGCGCACTGAGGGCTTTTTTCACACCAAGGTACCAAGCCCCCATTGCTGCCTCTGGTTTCAGTTGCAGTTGTGGGTGCTCAGCACTGCTGGCCATGGTGTTTTCTGGACACTTTTTCCCCAGCTGAGTGCAAAGCCTTCCTAGCTATGAATTCCTGCTGAACTCTGGCCTTTTGCTCTCTTGATGGCAGGTGGATTACGAGCTCCAGCAGCACAAAGGCACCCAGAACGTGTGCTTGGAGCCAGCAAAGCCTCAGCCTTTGCTGGAAATGAGAATTGACAGTACATGAAGGCAATTTTCCCTGCAGGCTCCTCTTTGCTTTCTCTCCCTTCTGTGTTACAGGTGCCAGTGGGTTTGTTAGAATAGAGCCAGGGCTCCAGAGCTGGAATTTCCCATGAACTGTCAGGTCGAACAGGTCTAGGGGCTTCAAATAACTCCCCATGCCCATTGCATGGAAACTCTAGACCCAGACGGGATCCCCATGAATGAGGTCTACCTCTAGCTTGTGCCATCATTCTCTAATGCACCAAAACTCCTTTTGCAGAGGCTTCAGTTTCCTCTCCAGCTCATCCGTAGCATGTTCTTTGCTTGCACTGCAAAGCAGGAGGCATGGAAATCCATCCCTCCCCTGCTTGAGCCAGGGCTGGGGTCTAAGGGCTGCTGTGTCACTGCTGGGAAGCAAACACATCTCTCATCTTCAGGGCTAAATTCTAGCTGCAAAGTACTCAAGGTTGTGGGTCTGGTTTATCCTGGGAGATGTGGCTTCTCCAAGTCATGCTGTCTGGGAGCATCCCGGGGATGGTGGGCTTGGGCTGGACCAGGAGTGGTGGTTGCAGGCTCTGCCCTTGACCTCTTTGTTCTTGGGATAAAGCACCTGTGGTGTTGAGATTGCATCTTCCAGGGGTCTGAGCCCAAAGCACCCCCTGAGCCTCATGGCTGACAGCTTTTCAGGGTCAAGATGAGGATCAAGATGATCCATCCTTCCCACAGCCGGCGCCACTCCTGCCTGGGGGGGGTGTGCAGTGGGGGGAAGCTTTTCCCAGTGAGGGTGCACATGTCAGTGCCACACTGTCACAAACAGGGTTTTTAATGCTCAGCATTGGCTGGGGGGTTAGTCCTGGATCTGACAGATGTGGAAAGCAAGTCTGAAGCAAGAACAACCTGCAATGCATGCCCACGTGTCGCAGGCTGCAGCGTGCAATGCGCTGGCTCGGTAGAGCTCAGAGCCTGGCAGGAGGCAGCACGTCTTGCTCCAGGAATGCTTTTGGCAGCCTGGAAGGTCAGCACAGCCGTCTGCATCCATTTGAATATATCCTGGTGGCTCCATAACCCCCGTTTGAATGTATCCTGGTGGCTCCAGAACGGCTGGGCAGGGATGAGGAGGGCATCCTTCCCCGCGGCTGGGCTGCCCAGCATGTCAGAGGGCTGCACCGTAGAAGCACCATTACATCATCTCCTAACAAGGGAAGAGAAGGAGGTTAATGGAGAAGAAATTATTAACTAAAAGATGTAATTTGCCTCTGATTTTCATAGATATTCAAGAACCTCTCTGAGCATTAAGACACCAGCTGTTAGAGAAGCCCTTAATTTGGTGCATTTGAAACATAGCAGGAAGCTGCCTAATACCAGGGATTAAAAGCCTGTTTCTGCAAAGTAGGAGCAAGAACCTGCTATCAGAACAAGGGGCTGAGTATTTTAGAGGGATTTATCACTGCTGGGATCCTTTAGCTATGCAGATGTGACAGTCCTTTGAATGGTGTCTGCTTCCCATGTCGCCGCATCTTCGGTGTCTTTAATAAATAGGATATTCTCAATCCGCCAGGCACGGCAGCGTGGTGCTGGGAGGAGGGCTCTGTGCTGGGAAAAGCCAGCTCGCACACCCTGGCCTGGGCAACACCTATCAGTTACAGTGGTATTTCCATCCTGTTGGGATGGTCTCTTTGCCACCCAACTGTCTGCAGCATCGATCACAGCCCCTGCCCTTCTCCAATACCTGCATGGTTTTCCTGGCCACGGCTCGGCACGGCACTGGGATGGAGCTGGTGTAGCACCGACAGCTTTATGTTGCCTGGCCAGCTCAAGAGGACGGGGATGTGCAGTGGGTACCTCTAGGATGCAGGGTTAGGATGGTGTTTGATGTGAGCATGCAGCACAGCATGCTGGTAGTGGTTTGGAGGTCCCAGACCTGAGACCAGCCTGTGGTTCTGGGCAGCTCTGGCTCAGATTTTGATTTTCTTCTTTAACCCACATCATTTTATCCAAGGGAGTCAGGCAGTGCCCAAACGCTTTGGTGGCATGAGTGAGGAGATGGTAACGCCCAAGGAAAGGATGGAGGGAGCACATACTGGCTGCTGTGACCAGGAATGGTTCATACTGTGTGCCCTCTATGTGCTCTGTGTGTGCACCAGAACTGGGGCAGCACCCTGTTGTGTTGCACACAGCCTGTCCCTGCTCGCACATCCCTTCATGCTGGTGCCAAGGACCCTTTCCCCATCCATCAGCCACAGTGAAGCTGAAACCCAGCAGGACATGAGCACCACAGCATCCCTGCAGCTCAGCTCGAGCCATCAGGAGTTAGGAGCTGTGGACAGCTTTTTCCATACTGAGGTGTCTTAATAACTGCTAATTATCCCTGTGGTGGTTGGGGTGCTTGGCTGACCTGTTGGACAAGCCAGTGTCAGGGTTCCTGCTTGGAGGAGTGTGCCGTGCCATGTCATTGCTGCTGCTGTTTTACTGCAGGGATGTAAATCAAAGTTCTCCTTCATTGATGCTTCTGCTGTGTGGTCCCTCGCTGGGCACTCTGGGGGGGGGCAGAGGAGGGGTCTTAGATCACCCACCAGAAACCCCCCTTGCTCTTTCTGCTGTTGAACTGAAAGCACATCCAGAGCCACTGCTGCCTTCTGGGCATCCCTCTCTTTTTTAAAAAGAGGTTCTTGTCTTTGGTGAAATGCTGTGGGGAGTTAATAAATAGATGGGATTGGAGCTGATCTATTCCAGTCACACCTCCCGCTCTAGCCAGGAGGCTCAGCAGTGGATCCAGCTCACTAAAGATGAGATTAGAGCAGTTTTCCCCCCATTGCCTCACGGTGGGGCAGAGCCCGAACTCTGCGTCGTCCCCAAATCACCGAGGGATTATTTTCCAAATGGGATTGTTTGTTCATTCCTTATCTGTTTTGTGCCGTCTCTTTGCCACGAGGGAATAGTGATTTTTGTTTAAGAGCTGTTTGCAGCTTCAAACTGTTGCTTTTATGCCACTAATGTGGAAAAAACCCAAATTACTACCCATGGAGCCAACTTTCCGTGCTGGATTATCAGAGCAACACATGGCAGAGCATTCCCCAGGGAGCAGCTGTCTGCCCCAACCTGGGTCCCTTCCCATCCCTACCTCTGCCTCTCAGGGCTCTTGCTGCATCTTGGCCCAGCCCTGGGACATGGGGAACACCTCATAGAGTCATAGAATCATCATGGTTGGAAGGGACCTCCAGGGTCATCAAGTCCAACCTTTATCCCATCATATTCCTAACCATTAGACCATCAGACCATGGCCTCAAGTGCCTCATCAACCCGTTTTTTGAACACCCCCAGGGACGGGGACTCCACCACCTTCCTGGGCAGCCCATTCCAGTGCCCAACCACCCTCTCAGTAAAGAACTTCTTCCTAATCTCCAACCTAAACTTCCCCTGATGGAACTTGAGGCCATTTCCTCACTCATCCCTGCAGCCCCCGTTTGAACCCAGTGGAGATGCAGAGTCCAGGGAGTTTCTGGGAGTTGGGGGCAGATGAGCAGCCCAAATGGTTTGGTGGCTGGAGTGGGGAGGAGGTTTTGTGTTGGCACCCCCTTGCTGCAAAATTCCTGCTAAACACCAAGTGTTTTCCTCTCTCCATAACCAGGGGGGGCAGCTCGGAGGGTGCAGGGCTGCTGTACCATGCTGTGCCAAGCACCTTCCTGCAGGTGGGAAGCACCCTCTGCAAATCACTCCTTGGAGGATGCTGTTCCTCACATCCCCACCTGTAAAACAGGGCTGCTCCTCCTTTACAGCCCTGGGGAATGGAAGGGTTGGATTGGAGGTGGTGCTGAGTGCTGGGAGCCCAGCACCGAGGTGACCGGGGTGGAACAGGCACCCAAGTGCTGCCAGCCCAGCTCTGCCTCCACACAGCTCCGTTAATGCTGTCAGCCCTGTGCTGGGTCGCTGAACCAACGCGGGGAATTGTCATAATATTGATGGGGAGTTTGGCAAGTTAATTTTAAATCTGTCACTCCTTCCCCTCACTGCTTCTCAGCCCTTAATAAACCAGCGCAGTGTCGGCAGGGTGTGCTGACAGCTCAGCACCGTCCCTGCCAGGGGGCTGCTTTGGGGATTGTCCCCACCCCATCACTGCCCCTGCACAAGGTGGGGGCTCCTCGTGCCAGCTGTGCCCGGTGTCTCCCCAGCTGTGGGTGCTGCTGGGGGCCAGGATGGGTCTCAGCCAGGTGCAGCATCACATCCAGATGCAGGAGCTGGGTGGGGGCTTCCCCAGCACTGCCCAGCTTGGAGCTGGTGGGCCAGTCCTGGCGAGGACAGCCCCCCCCTCGGTGCAGCAAACGTAATGTCTGCAACTGGTTAAATCAACGCTATTGATTTTTCATAATTTTTTCCCTCTCTTTGAAACCTCCAAGCTCAGAAGTTATAATTGTGCTGGTTATTAGTCCTGTGCTGGCGAGCTCGGTGCCCGCCGTACCCCAGCGCCTTGTTTACCCATTACCCTTCAGGCCGGGATAACGGATGGATCTCTTTTCCAGTGGCTGCCTCCCATTTCATTCCTCTTTTTATTATTTGTTGCTGCAATTCTATTACCTGTTCACAGCTCTGAAGCCTCAGACATACTAGCTGGAAGCAATGATGTCTCTCCAAGCCAGGCGAATGCCTCAGGCCTTGGTCCTGTGTGTTCAGGGGGTCGTTAGCAGTTTAGCAGCACTGTGGAGCTGTTGTGGGATGTGATGCTCTGCTCTCTTCCCCACTCCCTGTGCACATTGTGCAGAAGCACTGCCTGCTCCCAGCTGGGGATGCTGCCCGCTCAGCAGAGATGTCCTGGTACCCACTGGTGGCCCTGTCACACGCAATGGCTTTGCGAGCCCCAAAGGGCCCCCATCTGAGCTGTTTTTCCTCAATCCCCCAAGGATCCCTGAAAAACTGAGCCATTTTTTCTTAATCCCATTTTTTCCACCTCTCAACCTAGCATGAGGGTCAACCTGGCTGCTTTCTTGAGTCCATCCAGCCCTTTCCAGAGCCTGCAGCTGGTTGCCTGTAGACACACACCATGTCTTTTGAGTGCATCTTCACTGACCATACCAAACACTGAGATTTTCTCAATCCAGTGTCTAAATGACTAATGCAATTAGAACAACACCCCGTCAGCTCGTTACTATTGCATCCTGTGTGCATCAGCTCTGCTCTGTTTCAAAGTTAGTGTCCCACCGAGCAGGAGAACAGATTGTGCAGCTCTGAGCTGGTGTTTCCCACAGACTGCAGCCACATGCTTTTGCACCCGATTGCTGGCATTTTTTTTATCCCTTTAGCAAAACAAAAGCAAGTCTAGTGCTAGCAATATCCTAGAGGCAATGCAGGGGTCCAGGGCAGAAGAGATGTTTTTTAAGATCATACTGAGATGTTAGTACCAGAGGTATTGTAAGGACTGGAGGTTTTGGGACTCATCCTGTGCCTGGGGTGGATGTAAGGAGAGGGTCAGCACAACCTGGGGGAGTGTGGGCACGGCTGCTGTGTGTCCTGCTGTGTGTCCTGCTGAGTGTGTCCTGCTCCTGCTGCCCCAAAACAAATTGCACAGCCATGACTTGGGGCTTGGGCTCCTTTTCCAGTCAGTGTGTAAGATGTGCTGCTCCTTTTCCCCGCGGTGCCAGGCAGTGTAAGATGTACTGCTACAGAGAAACAGGTGGGTGTTAAAAAATGCAGCTGAACACCCCACCTTTCTCAGGAGGCTGAGGAAAAGCCAGGCAGCTTTCCCTTCAGCCCCTGCCCTGCCAGCAGGCTTGGCAGCTGTGTGAGTTGATGTTTCAAAGGGGAACTCGGGCCCCGGAGCTGGGCAGAGAGGGGCAGAGCCGACGCGGTGCCCTGGGGGATGTGGGTACCATGGATACACACCCCAAACCCGCTCTGGCAGGCACAGAGCAGGACAGCACCCACCAAAGCCGATGGAGAAGTCACCCACAAGCTTTTGCCAGTCTTGGGGACCGGCCAGTGATGGCAAAGGTTCCCTTTCGCCCAGCAGTAGAGGTGCTGCCCCCGCAGGGAGCGGTGCCAGGGAGCTGCACACCCCTTCCCCATGCCCCCGCTCCCCGCTCTCCCCCGGCCCTGGCACCGCGGTTGTGTCTGTGCAGATGTTTGTATTCTCTGCAGCTGATGAAAATATTCATTATCTTGTTAGCTGCTGCGGCGGAGGAAGTTGAGATTTGCATTTCCACAGCTAATCAGGCAGTGCAAACAGAGCCCGGCGCCCGGCACCGCTAATTGGGCAGAGCAGCGCCGCTGTGCCAAGGGAGAGGGGCCGGGGCCGTGCGGGTGCTCCGTGGAGGCAAGGAGGGTGCTCGGGGTTTCTGGGAGCAGGAGGTGAAGGGATGCGTTGGACATCTTGGCTTGGGCTGTGTGTGTTGGCTGGGTTGGTTGGAGTGGTGCTGGGTGGGAGCAGGCAGTGGGATCCCAGTCCAGGAAAGCTACTGGACAAGGTGTGTGTGTGTGTGCATGGATGGGAAGGTCATGTCTCTGAGCCCTGGGGCTGGGAGATTCTTGTGGGATTGGAGGCAAAGAGTCCAGGGGATGCTTGTCCCTTGGGAAGCTGGTCTAGGACATATCATATCAGGAAGAACTTCTTCACTGTGCGAGTGCCAGAGCACTGGACCAGGCTGCCCAGAGAGGTTGTGGAGTCTCCTTGGCTGGAGACATTCAAACCCCGCCTGGATGCGTTCCTGTGTGATGGACTCTAGGTGACCCTGCTCTGGCAGGGGGGTTGGACTGGATGAGCTTTCGAGGTCCCTTCCAACCCCTAGGATTCTGTGATTCTGTGACATGGGCTCCTCCTGCAAGGAGCCTACCCTGCTGTCATCAGCCTGTGGTCCTTGGGAGGACACCCACATCCCCCCATGCAGCTGTCAGGGGTTCAGTGAAGTCTCCAGAGTCCATCCACCCTGTGAAGAGCTGATGGTGACACCCTTGTCTCAAGTCCTGAGCATGAAGGAAAAGGGTGAAGGTTTGATAGAGGGGACATGGACTCTCACAGGAGAGGAGGGACCGGGGGTCAGTGTAGGGCACTTGCAGGGTGTGAGTGGGGCTCTGCTCCTCTCCTGGGTTTGGCAGAGGAGTGGTGATCCGTGTGCTGTCCCCTCCTTGTCACCTCTCCCTTCGTGGTGCCCAGCACTGCCAACCCTGCCTTCGCTTTTCCGAGCTCCCAGAGCACCCGTGTGGTTCCCCCCTTCCTCTGTGCAGTGGGGAGCAGCCCGTGGGATGGCCTCGCTGACCTGCTCGCCTCTCCCATCTCCGACATTTATGGTGCTAATTATAGCTGGTGTTATTGCACAGTTAATCTGCATTATTAAGAGATGCGGCGGAGATTGGTTTTATAACAATAACAGCTCAGATTTATAGAGTACTTTTCATCCCAGGGGGTCCTTATTGGCTTTAGAGCCTTGCACAGGCTTGCGGAGAGGAATTGCTTCTCCTTTGCTCCTCTGATGTGGGGTGCAGCTGCTCCTAGGGCACGGGGGCTCTGCACCCCCTCAGGACACATGAAAATGAGGGTTATGTTCAGCTGAAAAGAAAGCAGAGAGTGAGGTGAGAGGGTTTGAGGCAGTAAATTGTGCTCACCCGACTTTAACCCCGATAGCAAGGGTTTTCCATCATGCTGCGGGCACTTCTTTGGTGGTCACCATTAGTGGGTTTGTGCTGATTGCACCACAGCCCCCACTCCAGTGTCACCTCCGGGGACAGGAATGACACTTACCAGCTCATCACTGCTCTTCCTTGCAAGTGTCAGTGCTGGTCGATGGAGATTCCCCTTCCAAGGACTGAATCATCTTGACATTGACTTAGCAATGCGAATCCTTGCTCCAGGCAACACAGTTGCAAGCAGGCACCAGCATGGGGATATCTGAGCACTCCACAGCTATGCCAGCTGTCGAGCCATACCTGCTTCTACGGGAGCAGCAGGGCTTGGATGCAGTACTCAGTGCAGCAGAAAACCTTGTCTTGTACTTCCCCATCCCAAATGATCTCTGCAGAGATGGAGGATTTGCCCTTCTGCCTGTCACAGCGTAGCTTGTGTCTGTGTAAACCTGAAGGCAAGTGCTGGCTTTGGGCCTGATCAGCTGAACCCAGCATCCACTGCAGGGGTGGACAAGGTGTGCTGGGGGCCTTCCCCATCCCCTGCTGCATCCTACTCTTAAGGGATGTGGGTTAACCCAGGAGATCTAAATATACATCAGGTTTCTGGGCAATGTGACCTGGCTTGGATGCTGGAGCCTTGGCCCAGTGTGGAGGAATGCAGGAGCAGATGGTGGGGACCAACCTGGCACCACTCACCCTCCTCCCCATCCCCCAGTGACGCTCCCTTGCTGTCGTGCTCTCACCCTGCCCAGGTTGCAGCTGGGTGAGGAGTCATCTCCTGTGGGCTGTTGCTTTCAATAACAATTTTCATGAGATGAATGCTCAGGGCGTTTGTGCCAGTTCATTTCTCCCCAGTGTGGGCTGGAGCAGCCCCATACAGGCAGGGCAGCCCCATACAGGCAGAGCAGCCCAGTACAGGCAGGGCAGCCCCATACAGGCAGAGCAGCCCAGTACAGGCAGAGCAGCCCAGTGCAGGCAGAGCAGCCCCATACAGGCAGGGCAGCCCAGTGCAGGCAGAGCAGCCCAGTGCAGGCAGAGCAGCCCAGTACAGGCAGAGCAGCCTGTGTGCCTGCTTCCAGCTTTCCGTGGCACTGCCACTCGCCAGCTGTGCCTGCACCCGCAGGCAGTGGGTGAACATCTGGAAGGAGCTATGGCAGTGCCAGTTGTCATCGGGCCCCCGAGCAGCCCGGGTGCGATGGCCTGCGGGGCTGGGAGGAGGGAGCCAAAGTGGAAGGGGCTCCGAGGCGCCTCGCTGAGCCCCCGGGGTGGGGCTGGCTCCCAGTGCCCGCCTTTCTCAGGGAGGGTGGCAAGGGACAAGCTCAGTGCAGGTGCTGTCACCCCCCTCCAGTCCCTGCGTGTGTCGTTCCGTGGCTTCCATCATCAACTTCACAGGCAATGACTTTGACTTTGCAGCTGCGGTCACAAATCCCAGCTAATTCCCCATATGCTCTGGCTGCCTGATGGTCCCAGCGAGCTGCCACTTTCAGACATGTCCCCAAGTGCTGCCTGTCCCTGGTCCCTGGGGGACACCAGGCTCAGCTGGCTGCAGAGTGGCAGTGATGGCCCGTGCTGGTGGGTTTGCTGCTGGGCAGAGCTCCAGGCTGGCCGAGCATCCCGCATGGACATCTCGGGGTGCTGCAGCCCCAGCTGGTGGGTGCTGGGCACCACTGGGGCTGCCCCAGGCTTGGTGGAGCCCTGCGTGGGGATGCTGGCACACAGCAGGCGTTGCACAGAGGGGAGCAGGAGCATTAACTGCGTTGCAATGACTTTGTTGGAGTGCCAGCACATGAAATGTGTGGTGATATTGCAGCCCTGCCACTGCTTGTGGCTGTTTTTCCTCTGCCTCTAATGACTAATAGAGAAAAGACAAAACAATTTCTATTAGTTTCTCCCACGCCGCAGTGGGTTTCTTATTTTCCAAACCTCATTAGAGTTTGTAATACCATGGTGGTAGTCAAGAGCAGTCCGACTCACCCTGGGGGGAAGGAAGAACCAAAGAGATACGATGTGCAGCCCAGTATTAACGCTGCTCCTGGCTCCTTCCCAGGGTCCCTCCTGATTCCTTTCCAAACTCTTATACCTTATCTCCATCTTAAAGGTTAATGATAAAGCTTAGAAGAGAGAAAAAAAAAATAAATGCTTAAGATCCCCAATTGTTAAAAGAGAATGGATGGGTGAGCTGAGTGGGGAGCTGGGTCTGCATTTACATTGGAAAGGCAAATATTATTTAAAAGGCAGTGCTTGCACTTTGCAGGGCATTGCAGCTGGGCTGTGGGGTTCCCTGGCAGAGCTGCTGGTGTGTGGAGAGGCCACCAGCTTCAGGTCACCGTGCCCAAATCCCATAGGAGCTGGATGCAAGTCAGGCACCAGCCTCGCGCCAGTCCCTTGGGAAGCCCCAGCGTGTAGTCCTGGCTCCTCTAAGCCAGTGGGAGTTCTGTTATTTGTTGCCCTGTTACAAATAATGGTAATGAAAGCACCAGGCACGGAGCTGCTTGAGCAGCGCTCGGGGAATGATTGCAAACAGCATCCAAACAACCTGAGCAAGAGGAGCTGCAGCCTTGGCTCAGCTCTCCGCCGAAATAATCACTCAGCCGAGGTGCCCAGCCCAGCTCTGGGTCATTCAGGCACAGAAAAACCATCCCCACAGAGAAACTGTCCCCAGACCATCTCACAGCGGCCACAGCCCCTGGGCAGAAGCTCCGTGAGCTGCTCCAGGAGGTCGGTCTGTCTTCTCCATCCAAATCGTTAAGAAGCTGAATGTTGCTGAGCTTATGGAAGCCGACAAGGTCGGGCCCTTTGGCTGTCAGCAGTGGCAAAGCTAATGGAGGGAGACACCTTGAAGAGCAGATACACGGAGCAGGACATGGATCCTCCTAGCAGACACTAAGCAGCATCAGCCCTTTGCAGATGGGTGGAATTCTCATCAGCCACCTCAGCTGTTGGGTGATTCCTGGACCTTCCCTTGAGGAAGGGTGGCATGCAGCTCAAACGTGTCCTCCTGGATCATAGAATCATAGAATCATTATGGTTGGAAGGGACCTCCAGGGTCATCAAGTATAACCTTTATCCCATCATATTCCTAACCATTGGACCATTAGACCATGGCCTCAAGTGCCTCATCTGCTGCTGGGCTGCGCTCTTGGGACAAGGCTGCTGAGGCCAAAACCTGTCTGGCTGTGGGCAGTGGTGGAGCCACAGCCTGTCTCACTGGTGAGACCAGCCAAATGCTTAACAGAGCCACGCAGGGACAGAGGTTTGGGCTACACACTCATCTGCTTTCCCCTGTGCAAGGAGGAGAGGAGCAGAGAGGTGGATGTGCTCTGGGTGTTGATGCACCTAAGTGATGTGATGCACCCAGGGTGCAGCTGGAGCAGGACAGTAGTAAGGAGATGGCAACTTACAGATGGAAAGTGTTGGGTCAGACATGTGCTGTGTTGTATTTCATCAGCTTCATCGCTGCTTGTCCAGACAAGCATCAAACCATCAAATGAGGAGGTCTCCAGCAGTAAATGCAAATATCTTGGGTCCTGCTCTGTCAGAGGGAAGGGGGTGTTGGTGGACTCTGGTATTCTGGGCTCTGGTCCCGATGCAGCTGGGAGATGTTACCTGGGTTCCAGTGACAATGTTGGCAGCTTCTGCACCAGGTCCTGTCTCCCAGCTCGTGTGCATTCACCTCCTGAGGGATGTGCTCTCTGCGAGTGTGGGCTTCCAGGAGCAAGTTGTGTCAAGGTTGTGGGCAAACAAAAGACAGGTTGTCACTCTCTTCCCTTTCTCCAGCTGGGGATGTGTCGGCTGCTCGTCCTCACCCTCTCACTCTGCAATGGGGATTTTTGACTTTCCTTAAAACTTGCAGAAAATCACCTTTAAGCTTAGGTTAAGCACGGGCAATATCAATCCCAAAGGGAATAATCTGTGTATTTGCAAAGTTCTGTAAGGAGCTGAAAACTAGAGCTTTGCCTGGGATCCCTCTTGCAGCCGTGGCTCTGTAATTAAAGCATAAATCCAGCTTTGCGTGCCTGCGTGCTGCCTGCTGCACAGGCACCAGGCGTTGCTGTGGGAACTGTAACTTTCCAAATCCTTTTTCACTCGGCGCTCCGTTTCAGCCTGTTCCCAACAGGCACTCCGGAGGAAGAAAGATCCACAGCCTCCCGCAGAATTTCACCCACAGGAGACACACTTCACCGGAATAAATAAATAGCTGTGTAATGGAGAGTGGGGTGGGGAGAATAATAAAAGGTGATAAACGGGGGCCGGGCTGTGGGCACTGCACCTGAGCTTCATTGCTGCTTCTGGCCAGAGCCATGGGGTGGTGGTGGACCTCCTCCAGCAGTGTGTCCCCCCTGGCTGCCAGCTGTGGGGCAGGTACAGGAGGGAGATCGCTGTTCCCATCACTCATGGCTTCTCCATCCCCTCATCTCATAGCAGACTCCTGTGTCTTTCCTTTAGAAGTGGCTTCAGGAGAGGATGTACCTTTTCTCCGTGATGGTGAATATCATGTTCACCATCAGTGCCACAGTGGTGGCTGGGTTTTCATGAGTGCTTGGTGGTGTCACCGGAGCCATGCAGACCAGAGGAGGGCTTTACTGTTTGGGGGATGTTTGGAGATGATCTGTAGGAAAATCAGGTTGGAATGGCCCTGCATTGGCAGAGCACGATGCTGATGGGCACGGGCACACAATTCCCGGGCTCCAGAGGGAGGGTTCTGCTGCTGACTTGGGCTTGGGCACGAGCGGGATGGAGAGTTGAGTTGTTGGTTCAACAGCTGAACTGAAACACCAGCAGTGGAGTGCTTTGGGTTGCTGTGAAATGAGTTTCATGTTCTGGAGAATGGGAGAGCAGTCACATCACAAGCTCCCAGCACCCGCATCCTATCTGGCTCTCACTGCTGTCCCAGGTCTTAAAGTCCCGTGTCCAGATGTCATTTGCTGGCTGTCACCATTGTCATGCCATGGTTGGGGTCCCTGCATGGCACCATGTGCCCAGGGACACAGTTCCCAGTTGCAGTCCCCAGTGACAGTGCCCACCTTTTGCTGGGTCCCCTGGCAGGTTTGGTGTCCCCCGATTGGGCATGCTGAGGGCAGAGCAGCCCCGGTGGAGCCGCCGTGGCCATGCCAGCCCAGCACCACATCAGTATTCCAGTGCTGGGATCAAAGAGCCGCCAAGACGGAGCTCGTGGCATTTTGTCAGCATCAGCTGAGCCCTCTTCAACACCTCCCCATGACAGAGCAGGTGACTCTGACCCTCGGGAGAGAGGAACAGGGGCTGCGGGATGGGGGGTGCTGGTCACTCCCACCCCCTTGGAGGGCTTTGGGGCAGGTCCTGGGGCTCGGTCCAAGGACATGTGTTGGGGTTGGTGCTGAGCTCCGTGCACATCACATCAGCCTGAGGAGCTCCGTGCGTGCCCGCAGGCACGGCCGCCCCAGCCTGGTGTGATTTACCTCTGAAACACCTCAATTTAAATGCTAATTCTCCCTGAACCGAGGGGGTAATGCAGCTCTTGAATATTTTCGGGCTGTTTATTGCCAGCGCTGAAGTGGGGCACACGGGGGACACAGCAGGGAGGGACAGGCAGCGCAGGGACACGTCCTGCCTGCAGCATCGGGGCTGATGGAGAGATGGGGCTGATGGCTGTGGCTGTACTGGGGTAACTGGGGGACACGGGCAGCTCCAGGGTGGTGCTCTCCTCTCTCCCCACAGCCTGGTCCCATCGTTGC
Source organism: Aegotheles bennettii (assembly GCA_013398125.1). Classification (NCBI taxonomy): domain Eukaryota; kingdom Metazoa; phylum Chordata; class Aves; order Caprimulgiformes; family Aegothelidae; genus Aegotheles; species Aegotheles bennettii. The sequence continues at coordinate 648,240 of VZRW01004302.1, read as the reverse complement.
AGACAGTGGTTAGGGTTGAAAGTTGGGGAGCTGGAGGGGGCTTCAGGGCCTGGCAAAATCTGACCAGTGTCTGCTTTTTTATCCTTCCTGGTTATACAGGAGTGGAGCCTCGCTAATATTAATGACCAGTAAATTTGGAGTAAGTAACTGCTGCTTCAGAGGGTTTGCATTGAGCCTTTATAATTCACCCGTGCCTGAGGTCATGGAGACACATGGGGGCAGATTTACGGTGTGCTTACCTTCTCCAAAGTGGCTGTGAAAACAGGACACCTTCTTTTCTGTCTCCCAGTGACTCTAGATCAATCTTTTTTGGTGACACCAAGCTAAAAGGGAGCTATTTCTGCATGTCCCTGTTCCAGATGCAGGCTGGGCTCCTGTGAGCTTGCAGCCACTGCAGCCAGCAAGCTCCTCCGAGGGAAATGTGGGTCAAAAGCTGGCAGTAAATAAGCTCATATCCATCTTGTTCTCCCCAAGCCATTGCAGGACGGAAAGAAGCAAGATTAATAAATTATTCTTGCCAGGGAAGGCGCCCCTCAGACTTGCATAGCAGAAAGCACAATCCTTGCAGTCACTTGGCTGAACGTAAGCACGCTGGATGATAATGTGATTAACATTTGTAGCTGTGCTGGCTCAGATAAGGGTAATTAAATCCCACACTTCAGGGTATCGACTAATCACTTGTGGGGTTATTTTATATTTATATGTATTATTTTTTTCACCCCTTCATGGGTGTGTTTGCCCAGTTGCTGTGATGCAGGGTGAGCATCCGCTGGTGCTGATGGATGGAGGCAGGAATCCTCACGCCAGCTGATGCTGGGATTTGCAGTGGGAGTCATACGGGAGCAAGGAGGGTCTGTGGAAGGGTCAGTGGGCAGAGTCTGGCCTCGAGGTAGTGTCCTTTGGGAGAGAAATGGGAAGGGAGGAAGCCACGGCTGGCTGAGCCGAGGAGGAGAAGCTGCTTCTTCACCCAACAGTGTTGCTAATAGGAAAATGAAATGAATGTGAATCACCAGCTGATCATTCCCTACCATGGGCCAAAATCTCACTGCAAACTTGACCCTGGCTTTCAGTGCCTCAGCAAGGGAACAAAGTGCCCCAGGGCTCAGCAGAATTGTTCCATGGGCCAGGACCCAGCAGTGTGGCCCCGTCCAGGAGGACCACGGCACATCAGCTGCTCCCCAGCACCTGTGTCAGGCTCTCCTGCTCTCCTCAAAACCCCTTTTCACTCAGGGGTGCTGTGGGATGCTGATCCTTTTTGGATGCTTCCCATCAGCCGTGTGAGATGATACCAGCACTGCAGAGCACAGCAGTGCAGAGCACAGCACTGCAGCCCTACACCACGCTGTGCCATGGGTGGGTTGCATGACCTTGGGTCACTGCTAGTCTGTGTACCAGGTTTCAGAGGGCAGGAGGACACTGACAGAGCAGGTTCTCGCTGCCTAAGCCCTCCTCCTGGTACCTGAGCAGCTGCTGACTGCCTTTACCCCACCCGCAGCCCGGGGCAGAGGGAGCTGCTGTCTGTCCCTGTGTCACCCGAGGCAGCGGGTGGATTTCATGACTTGGCCAAGGTTACACGATGTGTCCATCAAAGCCAGGAGTTTGGACTCAGTTTAATCCAGGTGCTCAGCCCACCCTGCCAGTATGAGAGCTCAGTAAAGCCTTTGGCCATTTGACCTTTCTCTGCATCAGGACTTGTTTATCTGGAAGTCAGCTCCTTCCTAAGGCAGGGATGTACTCCAGGTCAGATGCTCCTGGGGACCGGGGCTGTGAGACAGCAACAGCATTTCCTTGTATAATGACTGAGTATCTGCAAAGTGCCCCAGGAGACGTGCAGCTCCCTTCCAGGAGAGCGCTGCGAGTCAGTAAGTGGCTCTGGTGTGCATTGTGCTGGAGAGAGCAGCACGCTCGCTGCTCCTGTGAGTATCGGACATCTGTTCCCTGGGTGTTGGGGAGCTGCTGGGGGGCAGAACAAGAGGCAGAAGAGGATGGTGTGGGCCTAGAAGGTGCAGGGAGCAGGTGGGTTTGCTGGGCACTCTCCTGATCCCATCAGAATAAACCTGGCTCCACACCTGGTAGGAACCACGAGGTCCTGGAGATGCTGTCGTGCCCCATGGGAATGGCACAGATCCCGAGGGGTGAGCCCTGCACATGGTCCTACACCCGTGAGGAGGTGCTGGTGGCTTGGCCGTGCCCCAGGCGGTGGCACACGTGGCAGCGCATGAACAGGGATGCTGTCACATCCCTCACCTCGTCTGTGTCCCTGCTACTCACACAGAGCCCGAGAGCTTTGATCAGAGCTAACAGAGAGCACAAAAGCCTGGCAGAAGCTCGGTGCTGTGCCTCTGTGGTGAGCAGTGCTGTGAGCTGCAGGGTTATTAATAAGGAGCAGTGGACAAGGAGCTACAGCCCTCTGCCGGCTGCGGCTCCACTCACGCTGCCCTCGTGGTGTTGGGGGTCCCATCCTCTGCCCTCCCGCTCTGCCTTCCCACAACCACGGGCACAGCGAGGGCTCAGCATGGCACGGGCTGGCAAAGCTCTGCAGGGAACCTCCACCATGCCTGGGCCCTGCACCCAGCGGGGCTTCTCCCCGCAGCTTCAGCTCATCCCTGCTTTGGGGTGGCAGGGGGCTGGAGAGGGGCAGGGAGGAGGAGATGCAGGAAGGGTTTGGTACCAAAATGCATCACTGAAGGGCTCCTGAGGTCCTGCCTCGTACTGCTGCTGTCTCCCACTACGGAGCACGCTGTGGGCACACACCAGTCTGTACTCCCATACCTTGACTCACACTTGTCCCTTGTTTTTCCTCCCCCTCTCTCCTGCCAAGCAGTCAAAGCACGTGGCATCACAGCAAGTGGCACCACAGAGCTTGGCTTTCCAGTAAATGCCTTCTCACAGAGGTGTCACCTTGAGCAGCACCGCTGCATGTGGGTTCCCCTTGCACTGGTGTGCATCTCCTCCACCTTCTCTCTCTGTAGCTGCCTGTGCATGGACCACCAGCCCCTGGGGGCTGTCCTGCCATGTGGATGAGCCGGGCTTGTGCCCAGGGCCAGCTGGTCAGCAGGCTCGTGGCATGGGCGGGTGTCGGTGAGATGGTCGGGGTGGGTTTGTATGGGGGAAGGAGAAGAGGCTGCCACTTTGCATCTTCTCTGCCCCGTGCTCAGGTGCAGGGCAAAGGGTTAATGCTGTCTTTTGGTGTCCACCAAGCCACACGTTTCTGTCCCCTGCAGCTGAGCTCTTTTGGCACTGCCAGGTCTGTCCCCTTGTGTGAGGCAGTGGGAGAGAGCTTGGGAAGGTGCCACCAGCCAATGTCATTGTCCTCCTGGGCATCCCCTCCTGGTTCTTTCAGAGGTGGGACATGGGGGTGGGCAGGACTCTGGAGTGACCCGCCTGTCCCCTGTGCTCACCCTCGGTGCCAGGTGTGGNCGGTGCCAGGTGTGGGGCTGACCCCTCAGGGAAGGGACAGTCCCCATGCTCTGGGGTGGCAGGCGGGCTCAGCACCGCTGCATCCCACTTCCCTGGTGCAGCTTTTCCAGGGCTTCGGGATTTGGCAGCGCTGACGCTTTCCTCCCTTTTCTGTCGAGGCAGAGCAGCACAGAGACCAACACGACACCAACACGCTGCTTCCCGTGTCCCCTCCGACTCGGCTGATGTTGCAGCCCCTGCTTCCCCCCACCCCCCCAGCCCCTCTCCGGCGGTGGTTGCGGTGCCCGTTCGCATCGCTCAGACAGCGAAGGGCTGGGAACAGCAAAGGGCTGGGAACAGCAAAGGGCTGGGAACAGCAAAGCACCGCCCCGCCGCGGGGATCCCACCCCTGATCAATGGGAGATGTGCGAGAACGTGTGTGAGCGAGAGGCTTTTCCCCTCACACAAAGAAGCCACTTTTTCTCTGGCAGTGCCTAAAGCAAAGCTCCTGAGATGCAAGCAGGGCTTTAAGGCGGGGGTGCAGTGTGAAGGTGCAGCTGCTGCCTGCTCAGCCCCACTCATCCCTCTGCTCCTCGCCTCCTCGCAGCCAGGAGCATCCCCAGGATGGTGGCACAGGTCCATAGCCTCCTGCTCGCCATCAGAACAGTGGCACCAGCCATATCCTGACCCTGGCACAGCGGGAGGGCCCCATGGAAGTGCTCCACTGGCCCCGTGTCTCGCTGCACTGGGACCCTTGGAGGTGGCAAAGGTGTCCCGACTTTTGCAAGATGATCATGGGGTGATGGAGCCTCCTGCCCAGGAACAGGCTGTGGGGGGTAAAACCGGGCAAGGGGGGATCAGCCCAGCAGCTGTTTAAAGGAGAATCTATTCAGGGAAATGCAGCTGGGGTGGGCGGTGCCAGCCTGAGCTTCTCGCCAGCTCCTGGGGCTGACCTGATTTTGCAGGAACCTCCCTTTTTTCTGCTCAGCTGCCCTTTTGTCTCTGCACCCGGAGGACACAGAGCCTCCTGGCCTATGTTTCGGCTCTAAGATCAATATTTAAAGTCCCCCCTGCTGTCTCCTTGGCGCAGGCGTTTCGCTTGCCGGGGGAGGCTCTGCTCCCAGAGCCCTCTCTGCTCACCATTTCAAATCATTTCCCCGCTATCGTTGTTCTAGAAACAATTCATTAGGGGCCCATTATACAATGTTCTACCTGCCAAGGTTAGAAAAGATCCTGCATGTGTGGTAAAATTGCACCGTGAGCTGGCTTTTTTCTTTTTAATCTGTCCATAAATGCACCCTTTCCCTCCTTTGGAGAGCCAGACATCCAGGGCAAAGCCATGGGAGCAATGATGCTGCCCGGGATGGGGAGCCCCAGCGGAGCTTGGTCTGGTGCTTGGTCACAGTCCTGTACTGGGAAGATGCTGTGGTCCCCAGGGACCTCATTAAGCATCGTCTTGGAAGGCTGCACCGCCAGGGGTGGTTGGTGGTGGGGGCTGCAAACCCCATCCTGTTAGGTCCCCTCCTCTCACCCTCCTGAGCTACCCATCCCTGTGCCACCGGGGCGGCTCAGCCCCCCTGCCCTCCCGTGGCCTGCATCGTTGCTTTGCAGTTGTTTTTTTCTCTCTGCAGGGAGAATAACTTCATCAAGGACTTCCCGCAGCTGGCTGATGGCCTCCTGGTGATCCCACTGCCCGTGGAGGAGCAGTGCCGTGGTGTCCTCTCCGAGCCCCTTCCCGACCTCCAGCTCCTCACCGGTACGAGCTGCCCCTGGGTTCAGCACCCACTGAGCACACACCCTTTCTCCCACCCTGGATCCCAGTGTGGTCCCCAAGGGGCATCAGCACCCCTGGCATCTCGGGGTCCTTCATGGTGTCCCTGGGGCAGAAATAGCACAAGGGATGTGTGAGTCCACCCCAGCACAGCAAGGCAGCATCTCCACTGCCGTGAGCTCCAGGCAGCCACAGCCATCACCGTGCTGGTCCTGCCAGCAGCCCAAGGACCCCATGGCATGGCCTCCAGAGGTGGTCACCATCTCTGCCACCCTCCCATTTCTCAGCCCTGTGATGCACAGCAAAGCAAGCACTCAATGAGAGCATTGATGTTCCCTGGAGTGCTGCCCCTGGGTCTGCAGGGGCTGAACATCAGCTCTTCCTTTGCAGGAGACATCAAGTATGACGAGGCAATGGGCTACCCCATGGTGCAGCACTGGCGGGTCAGGAGCAACCTCTACAGAGTGAAGCTCAGCTCCATCACCCTCTCTGCAGGTGAGGGTTGGTGGCAATGGGGAGCTGTGTGTCTACGTGGGCAGGTGGGTGGTGGTCTTCTGCCCCAAGGCACAGTTATGCCAAGCATCTCACCAGCATTTCCCACCTCTAGGCTCTGCTCGGGCAGTACCTCACATTCCCAGTGGCAGAGGTGGGCAGAGAGATTTTCCTCCTATTTAAAGGTGGGGAAACTGAGGCAGGGAGTTTGTGCTGCTCAGTCACACAAACCAAGAGCTGGAGCCAGAGCCAGGATTGAGCTAATAAGCAACGCTGCGAGGAGGCTTCGTGTGGGGGTGGCTGCGTATACGTGTATGTACCAAAAACAGTGAGTTCTTGAAAAAAATGTGATTTCAAAAGGACTCAAAGCACTTGTAAATTCGGGTCATATAAAGCAGGGAGTCGCAGATGAAGAAGGGGCGGGTGGGAGGATCCTGCAAACGTCAAAACATTTCACTTCCACGTTTTTATAGCTACACATTTTGTTTCAGAAAACGCTGAAACATTTTGTTGCAACCTGAAATGTTTTGCCTTTTCATCTCAAAACAGCATTTTTTATTTAAAAATCAACCTGTTTTTAAATAGAGAAAGAAAAGAAAAGAATGAAGATTTAGTGCAGACAGGCTGCACAGCCCCAGAATGAAATAACCTGCTTGGAGCTGAACAAAATGTTTGGGTTCAGCTGAAAATGAATTCTTCTAGGTTTTTCATTAAACCAACCTTCTCCATCAATAAACCAACCAGCCAACCAGCCAGATAACCTCATTTTGGTGACAGTTATGACGTATTTTCTTGCAGTATGTTTTCAGTTCCATCACTGAACCAAAACGATGGTATCAGCCAGCTCTGAAGGGTGCCAAAGCACCGTGCAGTCACCGATGTCTCCGCAATATTTTATCTCCATTAGAGCAGGGAGGGTTTGTGTCCTTGTCCCATGCACGGGCTCCGGTCGAAAGATGCCCTGACACCCCCTATGCAGCCACAGAGCTGCCATCAGCCCAGCCCCGTGTATCCCTCTGGATTTCCTAAAAATAGTTATTGGTTGTGGAGGGAATTTACACTGGGGAGGGTCTGCAGTGCAATCTGTGATAAATTCATCCTTGCACCAAGAGAACATCTCTGGTTATGGGCACTGCAAAGCAAAGGCCAAGCACGTTGTCTTCTGGGGCTCCCTCCCCTGGGCTGTGGCTGCAGCCCTGCCAGGCCATCCTGCTTATCCCCTGCCTCCCTCCCACAGGATTTGCAAACATCCTGAAGATCCTGAACAAGGACAGCAGCCGGGAGGAGCTGCTCTCCTTCATCCAGCAGTTTGGCTCCCACTACATTGCGGAGGCACTGTACGGCTCCGAGTTCAGCTGCACCATCCACTTCCCCAGCAAGAAGGTCCAGCAGCAGCTCTGGCTCCAGTACCAGAAAGGTGAGGAGGGCAGCAGAACCGGACAGTGGCACAAATGCTGGGATTATTTAATGCAGTTTTCCATCTATCACCCCCTCTTCCCCATGCATACACCATCACTGCACTGGTTAGTGGGTGCAGACAGGAGACCTGTACCAAACTGAGTGCCCGGTGTCAGGAGATCGTGGTGTGTGTTCATGGGCAGCATCCCTGAGCCAGGCAAACCCATCCTGCTTGGTCTTGCCCTTCAGTGGCCATCTGGAGTGCCCTTCCAGCTCCATCCTTCCCCAGGGGGACCCTGTCCATCGCAGTGGTCCCTGCATGCGTGGGATGCTCAGGGTTGGGTGATGGAGATGTGACATAATTGAGCTGGTTCAGAATGGCTTTGTTTTATTGCTTGTGACAATGACGGTCTTTAAGGAAGTGTATTAAATCAATAGCAGACTCATTGTGCTACACCATAAATAACGAGACACATCATTAAACAGGGCAATAAACTTGAGGACTTTGGAGTAATACAATTAGGTTATGTTTATAAAAACTCCCTTATCGCTGTAGCCTTCCATTTGCCAGTTCATCTCTCTCCTCCAGGGAGGTGGGGTCTGATGTTTTTTCTGTTGAAAAACATCTGTGATGTTTCACAGGACCCCTTGTAGGGCTGCTGGTGACGGGGGCTGTGAAGGTCATGGCATCCTGCCCTGTGGGTGCTGCCGAGAGCAGCCTGGCTTTGTGGAAGGCAGTGGCCTGAGGTCTGCTCCCACTCGCCACCTCCAGCGATTCCTCAGTATTTTTGTTGTGTCTTTCCAGCACAGCTGGGTCTTGTGAGTGCATTTATAACACCCTGTACTCATTTGTTTGGGTTTTAAATAGTGATAAATGAAGTTTGCCATGGCAGTGCCGCTGTTTAGCAGGAGAAAGCGTTGTGGAGGTGTGTTGTTTATATACTCACAGTGTTATTAATCAGTTGGGCTTGCTCCCTGCAACCCCCAGGCAAATGTGTTGGTGGGGAGTAGACCCAGAGTGGCTCTGTGGTCCCAGCATTGTCACCACAGACACAGAGTTTCTCCGAAGATGCCAGGTGGGAATGAGAGGTGGCTGCTGCAGTCTGAGCCCAGCGCCAGCATCGCCTCTGTTTCATGGTGCTGGGGCCAAAGGGGAGAGGAACGGTGGTGACACTTGAGCCAGTGGTGAAATCTCTCCTGTTTCTGAGCCCTCACCTTGTCCCCAGCCAGAGCAGTGGTGGTTCCTGGGGCTGAACCACAAAGCCCCGTGGTGGCACAGGGCCTGAAGGCGAGCAGTGCCTCGCTGACAAAATCATTTCCTTTTTAGTCCATGGTATGCAGCTGGCAGAGCCAGGCTCCCTCACACCCCACCAGCTCCCACCCATGGCCCTGGGGCCGTGCCCGAGCTGTGCCCACCCCTCAGGACTGCCCTGGCATGTGGGGGACATGGGGAGCATCCTTCACAGAATCCTAGGGATTGGAAGGGACCTCGAAAGCTCATCCAGTCCAACCCCCCTGCCAGAGCAGGGTCACCTAGAGTCCATCACACAGGAACACATCCAGGTGGGGTTTGAATGTCTCCAGCCAAGGAGACTCCACAGCCTCTCTGGGCAGCCTGGCCCAGTGCTCTGGCACTCTCACAGTAAACAAGTTCTTCCTGATATTCACATCCTTCCCCACCACCCAGGGGTTTTGTGTGTAACACCTGGAGATAAGCATTTAACTTCTGATCATGTGGCATTTGGGCACTGGGTGCTCACTCTGACCTGGTTCTCCGTGTGTGTCTCCATCTGTGGCTTCAGTAGCTGGTGGGGTCAGTAAGGTTGAGCTTCGGGGCCATTGGTACTGCAGAGGGGACAAGTGTTGTACTGACCTCTTTGATGGCCAGAGAATGCTCTTGGAAGGACATCGAGGATGCTCAGGGCTCTTGCTGATACCGGGGGGAATTGGCTCTGTGGGTAAGAGAAGGTGTTACGGGAAATTCAAGGCTCTCTCCTGGAGAAAGCCCAGTTAGCTAAGAGAAAGAGCTTGCTCTTTATGGTAGACAGCTTTTATTCCCAGCCCCTTTGCTGATTTACCATCATTTTGCCAGTGACATAAGGAGGATCGGAAAAAATAGCTCCAGACAGACAGTTCTGGATGCCTTCTCAGCTCAGAAACAGCTCTGGCCCGCCGGGCTCCCTGCTGCTAGCCAGCCCATTTCTGAACTGCTCGGAGAGCACACATATGCATCATCTCTAATAAATACAAAAGTGAGGCCAGGATAACTGCAATTTGTTAGCGAACAAAGCAGGTCAGGAAAGGAGGGGGGGAGGAGAGTCTCGAGCTAATTGGAACAGCACCAAATCTGATACAAACGCACACTGCAGTGTTTGCAGCATCACACTAAATTATTTTAATATTTTAATCAACTTCATAAATCAATCGGCAGCCCTCGGGAGGAGGCTCCGCCAGTAAAGTGCACAGTCTGTGTGTGGAACCCTAATTGAAAACATGGTCTGCGAGAGGAGCCAGACTCCTTGGAAAGCACCGGGCCAGGCGTTGGCTCTGTGCCGAGGCTGGAGCAGCCCGGGCGCCGCCGGCACGGCAGCCCGTGATGTGGGTCAGTGTCTGTAGAGCCCTTCCTTCAGCCAGACGGAGGAGAAAGTGACCTGGCTCTCTCCAAGGACAGCAGAAAGTTGGTGTCTTCTCGCTGCCTGGACCCACCACCCCGCCAGGACCTTCGCAGGCTGCTCTGCCTGCAGAAATGCAAAATGTTCCCTTTCTCTGCGAGTGGGTAAGGTGTGTGCTGGGGGAGACGAGGCAAGGGAGCTGCCCACTCTTGTTCATAAGGATTTTCAGGAGTGAATCCTGCAAACAAGAGAACCAGAGAGGCACGGCTGCGTGCTGGCACACCGAGCACCACGCTCCTGCCAGGGCAGGCATGGAAACATCCCCCAGGCTCCCCCCCAGGAACTGTGTTAGCCCATGAGCAAACCAAACCAAACCCCATTTTTTTTTTCATGCAGAGTGATTAAAAGCCCATATTTTGGGCTGCTTGCTCTGGCTCTGTGCAGCCAAGCAATGCTTGAACTCCTTGGAGCAGTCTCTGAGCAGGGAGCTTGACATTGACCTGGCCATTGATCCGTGCCACGGGAGCCCGCATTGGTTTTCTCCCAGCCAAAGCCAGCATTTAATGCTGATGGCACCTCATTAAGTTCATACTTATTGTGTCAGCATCTTCATTTGGCAGCTGGGCCAAACACAAACACCCCCAGCCACCTCCTGCTGTGTGTGAGGATGTGCTGGGTCTGGCCGGGGTGGAGTAAGCTGGGTTCATGGTGCTGCATTTTGGATTTGTGTCGCCAACAGCCCAGCGTGCTGGCTCTGCTGGGAACTGCCTGCACAGCCTCTGGGCCTCCTCTCTTTCCCTCCCTGTCCCCGCTGTGAGTAGGCTGGGGTGGGCAAGGTAATGGGAGAAGGACACAGCCAGGGCTGCTGACCCACACTGGGGTCTTCCACACCATATAATGCCATGCTCAGTGATAAAACTGGAGGTAGAGGCTGGGGGTCAACCCACCCACAAAGAGACTCACAAAATGTACAGGAGGGGAGAGAGTGATTCCCTCCATCCGAGAAATCCACCTGCCAAGGACACATCAGTCCCTGGGAAAGGTTATCAGAGACCTGGTTGTTCTGTGGTCCTTCAGGCTGGCTGGACAAGGAGGAGGAGAGCTCGGTTGGGAAAAGGGAAGAGCTGCTCTGATAGCAAAATCTGACAGCCCCAGTGGGATTTCCCCAAGAGCTGTTCTGGCTTGCTCGTTCCCACTGCGATACACAAAATGCAGAACAAATGTCTGTAAGTGCTCTGGCACTTAGAGAAAATGGAGATGTTATCAGCAGTAATGCGGAGGGTCTCGTCTTGTCAAGCATTTGAGTGACAACTCTTTTCCTTCACACAGTGCAGACTGGCTGAGCCTCAGCGTGGGAGACTTCTGCTCTCCAGCTGGGAAAAGTTGGAAAAAGTGGTGTGTCGGTGTGTGCTGCCACCGAGGGGCACGTGGGCTTGGGGGAGCTCCTCTCCCTTGCCACCGAGAGCCTGGGGGAGCAGGAAAGGTGCTGATGTACAAGGGTGGAGGAGGCTCAGGGGGTTTCAATACCCAGCTGTTAGGTTGCAATAGGGCTTTATGTCTGCAGTGAGTGAAATGTTTGCTTTTCTCACATACCCCCTGATCCCTAGGTAGAGGTTCCTTGGCTGAAGTTACTGGCCATGTTGGGTGCTCAGCAAGCTGAGTGGCTGCTGCAGATGTGGCAGATGTTCCCTCTCAGTTCAGAGAGAAGCTGCTGCCCAAGCAGCCACACTCCATTGAGGCATCCCCACACACCCCCTGAGACTGCAATTCCTGGGACTGGAGTCCCTTGCTCATGCTAAGTGAGCTAAACAAACAAGATACTAAATTGTGCAACATTATGCTGTAACCCCTGCGTCTTAATGCTAAGTCATTGACTCTGAGCCATTCATTCTGTTTAAAACTTACTTATTTAAGCTAAACATCCAGTATTTCTTAGCACAGTAACAGATCATTTATTAGTCTGTGGAGGGGCTGTGCCTGACAGGTCCTATCGCATCCTCTAAAGCTTTCTGCCCACCAGCCTATGTCATACTTGCTTCTCTTCTCTTGGACCACACGTCATTGGTTGTATTTACCTTTAAGAGGTTATAGTTTTCATGCTTTCTTGCTAACTCAGCAGTTTAGACAGAGATCTTCATAAAACACAAGGCACTTTCAGCATTCAGCCCTGAGCTCTGCTAGAAGAGCAGTCCGTATTCTTCTGAGCAAGGTCTGTGCAACTCTTCTGTCCTCTCAAGGTCTCAGTCAAGTCTGGTAGTGCCATGGAGATGTTATGTGAGATTGGACTAGTCCACAGGAACCTTTAGTTTCCATTTCCTAGGCACATTCAGGTGCGCTAAGCAAGCTGCAAGGCAAGCTTTGCATCTATTAAAGCAGATAATGCCTTTCCCTTATACCTGCTTGGTTAGAAGTAAAGCGTAAAGAATTTCCCTGTCCTTGAGATCTGTTCCTATCAACAACCACTCTGATCCTTTGCAACACTCTTACTGCTTGCGGTTTATATCATTATATTTATTTCGAAACCTCAGATTTTGACATTTTATTCGGAGGAGGAAGAAACAATCTAGCTGGTTGCCGTGAAATTTAGTTTAGACTAAAATATGTGCTGTGACTCAGTCTGCTAAACGACCTTATGCACTGCTCATTGTAATGCAGAATTGCCAGGCAAGTCGAGTAATTAGTTGTGCAGAACGAAATAACTTTAAATCCTTGCACTGAGTAATGACCCAGAAAAATCACTTAAGCTATACAATAGAAAAGACTCGAAGCATCTGGCTGTATTTTTACTTTTGTAGCTCTGCCCCCATTGATTAAGAAGCAGACTCCCCCTCTCCTCCGTTTAGGAGCCCTGGCTGTCAGTTGCTGCCCAGAACAAATGTTCAGGCTTAGTTGCTGCTGCCCTAAGAAATCATAACTTCTTGTAAAGCCTAGGTCTAACAGCTCCATCACAGAAGTTGTTCTGCGAGGATCATGTGTGTTTGGTAAACCAGAAACCTGTATCTCTTCAAGGAGCTGCCTCCTGTCAGCTGGGATGAGCCCAGGTGATAAAAGCCTTCACCCAGAGCAGCAAACCCAGCTGGGGAGAACCTGCTTGAGCTGCTGACATACCAATGCCTCCGAATGCCGAGTGGGAAATTGCTTGGCTCTCCTTTGGCTCCACCTTTATATGCTGTTTCTAATACAATTTTTTGCAGCATTTATCAAAATTATCCAGAATAATAGGTGAACCCTCACAACAGCCCTCCTGCCAGCCTCCGCAAACATGCAGCGGGGCAGACCTGAGCCAGAAAGCCCCTCGATGAGCCAGGGACGTGTCTGGTGAAGCCTTCAGCCAGGCTTCCACGTCCCATTACCGAGCGCTCGGTGCCAGTGAATTTGCACCAGACCTTTAAAACATCAGGTATTGGCTACAGTGAAAAACAAGATACTGCTCTTGTGGGAGCATCGGCACAAATTAAGGCACGAAACTCTAGTATTTGTTTATGAGGTGGGTAGGGAAGTGTCAGATAAAGTTACAGGAGACCTGTCAAGGAGATGAGATTTATCCCCTGCAACCTGATGGCATAAAAGGGGGCTCATAGCCATCGTGTTCCCCAGTCTAATCCCCACTGGCCGTAAAAGCCAATCTCCCACCCAAGGGAGATGAAGTGTTTTTAATAAGAAAACGAGCCGTTTGCAATGTGCTTTTAATTGGATCAATTTTTCCTTTATTACACCATTTTACAAACCAAACACATACGTATATAACCAGACAAGCTCTTTCTCCAGGTAGAGAGCAGAAGCCAAACTTGTTTCATCACAATCCTTAATTACTCCATTTCATCTCGTTTGGCAGCCGATCACAACATTGTGTGGGGAGCACCGCGGCAAGAAACAGCTCTGCAAAATCAGCTCGCTGTCACTGCCGAGTGTTGTCAGGGTCTGTGGGGACCCTGGCCGAGGGACAGCAGGGTTTCTTGGTTGCTTTTTTTAACCTTTTCTGCCTGAAAGCCCAGACTAGAGGAAGAGCTGCAGGCGACACACACCCCCGGGTGCCGATCGCAGTGTCCTGCCCCACCAGGGCATCGCAGGCTCGTGTTATTTTTCTTGAATCTCTGAGTGAGAAACAGATGACAGACGCTTTGTTTGAACTGTGTAACCAGGAACAGGCTGGGGGAACCAACTGCTCAGTTGACTGGACCAGCTTTTATGTCCCTTCAAGCACTCCAGGAAATGTTATTGCTAGTAGTGTGGTGTTTATTGCAAAAAAAAAGAAAACCCGTTGGAACAGAAAATGAGAGAGATACATATTATCATAGATAATATTGCTTCAATTATTCAGGTCCACAGTAGCTTCCTGCTTGGAGCAGTTCTTAGGAGAAATGTTTAAAAGAGATCAGTAGGAGAGGAACTGCCATTACCATAATACTGGGGAAAAATGCCTTGAGTTACAACGTAATTAATTGCAGAAAGGCCCCGTAATAGTTGTCATCTCCCAAAAATAAACATGCAGAATGAGATTGGCTCCCCAGATTGCTGTTACAGACCTTAGGCAACTGCCCCCTTCCACCCCCCCAAAAAAACAAGCAGCAAGAATGTAAATAATTAGGTGCAAGTTGGAAGCCTTGGCAAAGGCACAGAGCAGCTTGGGAGGGAAGGGGGGTTCAGTCCCCTTGGGCTCCCTCAGCACCATCTCCCACACCAGTGTCTTAGCTCCTACCCCCTTCTCTGCGAGCTTTTTCCAGTGAGTAACAGTGAGAAATAGGAAGGTGCCCTGATGGAGAGACACCTCCACCACCCAGCTGGGTATGGGTTGTGCTGGCCCTCTTCAGCGCTTTGGCTGAGCAGGACAGGGAGAGAAAAAACAACAAAATCCCAACAAAATCTGCTCCCAGCACTTGTTCTGCAAACGCTGTAACTGCCAAATAACCGGCTGGAGCAGCAGCGGCTCTGAAGCCCATTTTACTCCACTGTTTCACTAGGGGAAAGTAGATGGGAGCTTAAAAAGACCCCACCTGTTGCCTACACGTTGCAGCACAAGTAGCAAACAATTTGCTGTAGCACAGCAACCACCATAAAATCAGCTTTTATATTGTCTGTCCTGACCCTGAATTTGCAACTATGTTGTTGGCAGCAACAAATAAATGCACTGCAGTGTAACTATTATCTGTGGCAGATTAACATGCTACCACTGTGCCCTATTTAAATGCATCTTTCCTTCAATAAACTATTCTAGGCGAGCAGCACCACACTGAGGTACACATTTATCAGCCAGGAGAGTAGCACTGTAGGGGCCTTGGTTCACACAGCTGCAGTTTTGTGCTTCATTTGGCCCAAAGCCGTGATGAACATGAACTCTGGTGCCTGCTGGTGCCGTAAAAAAAAAAATCTGAGGAATGTAGTGTTTTGCTGTGCAAGGGAAAAAAAGGCAATGCACCAATGGATGTGCTTCCAAGTATTAAAAAAATAAAGGCAAACCAGTCCCACCCCCATCTCCATCTCAGCAGTGCACACAGGAAATGCAGATGAGTGGAAATGTGTTGCTAAATGCAATGGTCTGGAACGCAGCGTGTGAAGTGCAGGTGAACACGGAGCATGTTGCATCTAATCTCATTTACTACAGTCTCTCAGCCCTTCCCTCCTCCCCCACGAAGCTTTAGATACCAGACTTAACTTCCAAAGACAGTTTCTGGGATACATTTAATAACAAAACAACAGTGAATATCAACTGTAGGTTCCCCAGGTTTTTCTTCTCCTCCAGCCCCCTCCCTTTTTACCCCTTTCTACCTAGCAGAACTCTTAGTAGTAACAAAAACCCCGTTGCCCTCAGAGGGCAGTTTTCTGGCTCAGCTCAGTCTCCCATGATTGCACAGTACTTACTTCACATTGAACAGACACGGTTCACAAATGGCACGACAGGGGCCATCTCCTCAATACCACAAAAACAGAGAGAGAAAACCCTCCCTCGTCACTCTGAAAGTAAAGCTCCGTCTCCCCGCAGTTTAGGAGGGCTATTTTGTTTTATGCAGTGCTGCAATCAGAAATTGCTTTCTCTAGTAGTTGCCCAGACAACTGCTACCCAGTTCCTTGTGAGTATCACAGCAAGAAGAGGATTGCCTCTCTAGTCCTCTAAGGGAAGGTGATTTAGAGCAGTCAGTCAGTGTTTATGGCACAAAGAAAGATACAATGATTGAGGCTGGAAGTAGAGGAGATGTGGCGAGAGGAGGTGAGAAGGTTTATGGAGTGACAGGTCATTTCGAAAGGAACCAGTACTCCAGAAGGATGGATCCTTTCCCTCACGCTTGTTCTTTTTTATTGTACGGGTTTTATAAAAAAGTAAGAAAAAGCAGACCACCACCATGTAAGCTACTCTGTTTCTAAACACAAAACACGACGGCCTCTGCGCCAGGCTCCCTTCAGTTATGGCACAATCTTCCTGACACCACTTCTCGTCAGATTGCGATGCGGCTGGAAGGATCTCTGCTGCCAGAAGAGGCTTTGCCTAGGGACGTGCCTTTAAGGGGTGGAATATCTTCTCAGGTGGTAACTGTAGATCTTAATGCAATGATCCCAGCAGTCCAGCACCAGCAGCTGCCCTTTGGGAGTAATGGCGATACCAACCGGGCAGGTGAGTCCTTCCCGGATCAGGATATTATAGCCACCTCCCTTAGGAAAATGCAGGATTTCTTTACGGCTGCTGTCAGCAACAATGAGGTCTCCCCTGGCATCCACACACATCCCAGCAATGCACCTGAAATCCTCATTCTCGGAGAAGAAGTGGCTAATCTGGCGTCCCAGCTGCCCATCAGGGCCGACAGAGCCAATTGAGAAGCCTCCTTCTAGATGGTGCTCGTACTGCCGGTTCTCCAGGTTGAGCCCTAGCCCTTGAGTGAAGTATATGGTCCCTTCAGCATCACAGGTGACAAACTTAGGGCGCACTGCGCTACATAAGCAACTGTACTTCACTACCCCCACGCCACGGTCCACCGTGAAGCACCAGAGCTTCCCCCCTTCCACGTCGGTCACTACAAACTGCCCCGAGGGCAGGGCGGTGATGCCCCAGGGCTTGCTGAGCTGGCTCCGGTGGCACGCCACGCAGTGACCATCCATGGTGTAGACCTTGACAGAGTTATCGTAGCTGTCAGTCACACCTATCAGGCCATGGCAGTTCATGGTGACAGAAAGGGGAGTCAAATTGGGCAAGTCTGCTCCAAGGAAACTCAGCACAAAACTATCGATTCCGCTGGGGCTCCGGCGGATCTCCTTCAGAAAGCCCTTGCGGGTAAAAACCTGGATTCGGAAATTGCCTCGGTCTGCCACGAGCACCTCTCCTTGCATGGTGACATGGAGGCTGACGGGGAGGTTGAACATCCCTGGTAGGCTGCCCTTGGAGCCCATCTTCTTGATGAAGTAACACTGCTGGATGCTCGTGGCTGCTTCGGGCATCCTCGGCTTGGCCGGTGAGGAACTCGGCGTGCAGCTGGGCTCTTCTTGCACCAAGTCAGGCTCCCGAAATGACACTGATGAGGATGCTGCAGTTTCCATGAGCGATTCCTCCAAGTTCACAGTTCGGGGTTTCTTCACCACCTGCCCGATCTGCAATGGTCCCACGTGGCTCACCTTAAGGAGTTCAACCTCCTGAAGAGTCAGCTCCCTTGGGAGACTGTTTGTCAATTCTGGTTCTTCCTCATCTGCTGCCTCCTCCAGGAGAGCTATATCTCCCTGCTTTATTTTGGCAAGGAAGTAGTCACAGCGAGACATTATCTGCACTTCTGCCAAGTTCAGCAGATAAGCTTGCTCCTCCATGACCTGGTTATTTACCTTCTCCACATCAGACAAAGAGGTGGTGAAGAATTTCCGTGACCTGGCCAGTTCTTCCTGAATCTTGCGCTCTTCTTTGCTGTAATCTTGTAGAACTGCTTTGTATCTACACTGCAGGTCTCTTGAAACACCTTCCAGAGATGCTTTTCTCTTCTGCAGATCACCCATGAGTTCCCGAAGCCTAGCAAGCCTTGTCCCAAATTCCCTCCTCCGCTCTTCAGCAGCCTCTTTGATAGGAATGACTCTATGTCCTTGGGGCATGTGTGATGTCTCCTTGCACGGCTCACATAAAACCAAGCTACAGCTCTTGCAAAAGTGTCTGGGCAACCTTCTCCCACAGACCTTGCACATGAGAAGACCCACCACTTCCCCCAGTCCGGCAGTGTCTATGATCTTCAGCACAGTAAGGTTGTCAGTCAGCTGAGCTAGGCTTGTGATCCGTGTGATTTTGCTGCAAAAGGGGCACCGTATCCCATTAATGCTGTTTGCTAGGAGTTTCTCCAAGCACTGTTTGCAGATGGTGTGCCCGCAGTGTAAGAGCTTGGGCCTCAGGTGCTCCTCAGTGAAGGACTCCATGCAAATGGGGCACTCTAGGACCTCTCGGAGCGCATCCGAGTTGAGATGTGGGGCAGCAGCCATGGCTTTCCACAGCAGCTTTAGCTGGGGCAAAGTCTTGCACTCGCATCTATTCCAAGGTGCTCCAATTCTGTCCAGAAAGAAAAAGGGAAATGTGATTTATGTCCTCACCAGCAGTTTACATATACATGCAATTTATTTTTGATTTATCACCCAACCCTGGAAAAAAAGAAGCCCAGTCAGCTTTCCCACATTTGGAAAGGATGGATTAGTCACAGCGAATCTCAGAGTGGGCAAACTCCAAAACTAACTTGCACCTCCTAGCGCGATGAATTATTCACTTGCAAAATTTATAAGTAGAACCGAAAGGAGCGTAATGGCAGCAATGAGGGAGCCCAATAGATATTGATGACTGAATCATCTCCTCATGGTGCCCATCTCCCGCTGCCAAGCCTCTGAGTTTACATAATTTACTGAAACCCAGAGAGATTAAACCAAGCATTCAAAATGTTGCGCATCAAAAGAGGAACCAGATGGTGCAACGCTTTAGGACATTAATATATCACCTCTGGAGACCTGCATTCAGATGTGACATCAGATACCAACAAAATAAATGCGGTTGTTTTACTCTGCTTTTCTAGATAGCCAAAATAAATCTTCAAGGTTTCATATGTTTGCCAGAAAGTGAAACTAGAAGGGATGATCTGTCAGCTTCCACTCGTTCTGGGAATGACTGTACATCCTGGAAACACACAGCGAAGGTTTCACACCAGTGTCTTTCATTAACCTCTGCCGTGCTGCATCGTGCCTTGGCATGCAAATTAAACACAGCTCCAGGCAGCAGTGTTCTAGCAGGTATCAGCAATAATGGAGCTAGCAGACAACTCCAAACATTCGTTAATACATACTACAAGTGTTCACTGTTAGTTCTTGAACTTAGCTTAACTGCACAGAATTTCTTCTTGTTTCACAATCTCGTGGTGCTGACCACGTTCTTGTATTCTGGTTCAGTTTTATACCACTCTGGTTGCTTCCAGCCTCAACCCAGGTTTCTCCATCCTCGCATCCCTCACAGCAGGGAGCAGATCCCAGCAGCTCTCTCTCGCTGAAGCAGCCATCCGTTCAAAAGGAACAGAAGAGGGTTCACACCATTAAGTTATTATTCAGCAGACTGGGTTTCAATACCTTTGCTACTGCATTGCTCAGCCATTAAAAGAAATGGGGGAGAAAACATTTCTTCTAGGGGGAGAGAAGGAGGTAGTCAGTCTTTAAAATGAAGAGATGGTCACAGATGTGAGCAGACAGCTTGTTCTGAATAATGGCCATGTGCGTGCAGCACTCGTGTGTCCCTGCCAGGTCCCTGCTGCATCCTCAGGAGCATTTCAGGGAGAAACCTTCCCTGGATTTCCGTTTAGCACTTGCTCAAGTGGAAGACAACAAGTGCAATGAAGAAAAATTCTTTATGTTCGTAGAGAGAAGGAAAAAAATAATCATTTAAATGTATCAGCTGCAGTTGACAGTCCGTTAAAGCCCACGTTCCAGGAAGGGATTCATAGCAGAATCTTCAAGACCCAAGCTGAGACCTGATCCTTGGCTTGATGGTGGCAGGGTGAGCATCACACCCCTGGTCCCCGGGGAGCTGGGGCACGCCAGGTGCTGGCACTGACCATGCTTCCCTTCCATTCCCAGCTGGGGAAGCAGGAGCCTGGGCACTGCCATGGAGATCAGAAACCTGCCTCTGAGGGACGAAAAATCTGTATTTTAAAACAACTTTAAAACATGAAACACAGGGTACCAGATCCATTATTCTTATTTTCCTTGGAAATATGTCAAAAGGCACCAAGTTACATAAAAAGCTGCCTTTAAAACAAGTTTTTTCATTAAAGCACAATGGTGGGGGGGGATTTCGTTTAGTGTTAAGTTAGATCTGGTTTCCAGGATGATTTTTGTGGCCTTCTTTCCATACAGAACCCCCCGTTCTGGCAATGCCAGCGCACGCCTTGGCAATGTGGAATTATTTTTACTGATGCTTTTCTCTTTCCCGGCCGGGCCTTTATGGAAGTTTCCTTCCCAGCGAGGTGTTCTCCTGTGCCAGCCCCTCCCGAGGCATCGGGGAAAGCTTCAGCTGAGGCTCAGGGTGTAAAATTCTGTGAATTGTGCGATTTTTAGCTTCTTTATAGGCGAAACAATTTTCCTGCTGCAGTTTCTCTTCTCGCTCTGTGGGTTCTGGCCAGCGAGAGGGGTGAAACCACCAGTTCCGCTGTAATTCCCAGTCAGTGCCGTTACCGAGCCCAGTAACCGGGTACCGCTGTGGGGACGGGGACGGGGATGGGGATGGGGATGGGGATAGGGATGAGGATGAGGATGAGGATGAGGATGAGGATGAGGAAGGGGATGGGGAAGGGGATGGGGA